>CABEEJ010008999.1:0-20764 GCA_901482245.1 Timema douglasi
GGATTGCACTAATATACCAATAAAGGTAAGATTCAACTATTAATTTTTTATTTAATTGTTTAATTATTTATGTGTTTATTTTTTTCCGTATTTTGGTTTTATTTATGTATTTGTTTGTTTATTCCATGTCTAAATATTGTGAATCGATTGGAAGGAGATAAATTGCTTACCCTATGACCTGTACAAGTGTATTTGTTAAGTTAACATATTGTACATTATATGGAGAGTATTCCTCTCTAACCCCATAATGAAAGGTGTCTTCAAACCTAGTCCTCTTTGAGAAAAGTCACCGCGCGCCACCGAGTACAATGCATCTGTTTACGATCGTCAGACACGTTCTGGCGTATTGTTTCACGGGTACATTAGTACTAAAAAAAAATTAAACAGAAATCCAGCGGATGGCTAGAGTGATGTACCTCACAAGAGGAAAAGTTAGCTTATATTCAAGATTATGAGGAAAGGGAGGGGGTAAAACTTGATTTCTGCTCCGTTTGTAAAAACCCTGGTCTCCGCACTCTGGCTAAACTTTTTTTAAATTCACTATGGGGAAAGTTCGGGCGAAGACTCTATATACCACACGTAGCCGTTGTTAATGACTATCAGGGCATCCAAAAGTGCCTGACGGATCCGTACATCACAGTGGACAGCTTCATTGATGTAAATGATGAGTTTATGTTCCTCAATTACAAGGATGCGCGTGACGCGTTGCGCCCTAACCCTAACACGAGTGTGGCGGTGGCATGCTACACGACTGCTATGGATAGGTTGCACTTATACAGCATCCTTGAACAATTGGGGGACCGCGTTTTGTATCACGATACAGAAAGAGTTTTATTCACGGAACACCCCGGTGATTGGAGTCCACCGACCGGAGACTTTTTAGGTGACCACACCGATGAACTTCAGGATTACGGTCCGGTCAGCTATATTAGCGCCTTTGTATCTTGTGGCCCCAAGAATTACGAGTACCGAATTATATATTAGTGCAATTGACTAGTATCTTTGTGGTAACTTATTAGTTATTACTTTTCTTCACCTTTGATGTTTTATGTATTTATATAAATTCCATATATAGAGACAGTTATTTTAACTTTATCTTAGAGGAAGTTATTACATTTTGTTCGTGGAGCCAATTAATTATACATTTTCGAATTCTATCAGAGATAAATGATTCATATTTCTTTATATAGATGATTAGGATATTGATGGACGAATAAGGATGTTATAGTACTTTATGAATTGATCGTTTATAAGTAATTCCTAAAATATTTACTATACGCTCACTTTGTATATCCATTAATATTGTTGTTGATTCATATATTTTATTATTATTATTATTATTATTATTATTATTATTATTAAATAAACTTAATATATATCTCAGACTACACTGTTTCTGCCTTACAACTGATTTCAGTTAAATTTATTTTCCTTAATCCTTTTGGGGCACAGCCCATTAAAATATTACCTTTTCTCCTTTTGGCCTTCCAAAGATTTTTGGGGACACGAGGAAGAATATATTATTTGATCATATACTCTGCTATCACTCACTCTGCTCACTCACTCTGCTATCACTCTGCTATCACTCACTCTGTCTTACTTCTCTTAATGTTGAATTGCTGAATGCCTATCTTTGTCTTTAAGGAGCAAAAAGAGCCTACATTATGTAACCCGAATCATATTAGATTTTTTTTAAAGTATTAAGAATTTTATGGCGTTTGAATTTTTACATGCTTTAATTATGAATTCAATTATATATTTCCTTGATAATTATTTTAAACCTTTTATTTTTTAAATGTCCACGCTTACTATAATTATTATTAAGTAATGATATCAGATTGTAACATAACACGAGCTATATTTGGAAATATGGAATCTTTTAATTTGTTGATGTGTTCATAATTTTATGACACTTTGAATTTTACAAGATCCACTTGATAATTCAATTATATTTCTTTTAAAAATACCATATGTAATTCTAATTTATAATATAGTTTAATCAAATATAACAACATTGTAAATTGAATCAATATAGTAAAAAAACGAAATATCAAAGTGCTATATCTTATATTGATCAAATTAGCTTATATACATTCTACTATATGGCAAACAAAATTAATTAACATACATGCAAACAATTTAATAAAAGTACTAATAATAGTATTTAAAAATATATACTAAACAACTAAAAGGTTATAAATTAGTTTAATACCTTTATTGTTGAGTATTTTTAAAAGCAGTTAATCTATAAATATACTCACCATAACGAGTGCTATATCGAAGGTCATTAGGGGTGAGTAGAACTTTTTATGAGGAAATATATACTGAACATCTCGTATTTGGGGTTCCTGGTTACTTTTAGTGATAGTCGTGTCTGTTCCTATCTTTAGGTCTGTCGATCCAGCCAGCACCTGGTACCTGCCTGCGTCACGGACCTGGCTTACAACAACACAGATAGACCACAATTAAAATAATACAACGTTTTAAAATTGAAACAATTCTTAGTATTTCAACTATTTGTAACGCTACTTGTTACATGACATTGTATTACACTTTCAAAAATAAGCTGTACACAACTCCGCACGGACTTTATCGCTCTGTTGTTTAAAAATGAAGATATTTACTCAAAATTAGTAATATAATATACACAAACGAACCCGAGAACAAAATGCAATATACATACGTAACACATTCCTTGACTCACGGTTTTAAATGTTATAATTATATTTAAAAAAATTTATGTCTTCATTTGTGTCAATAAAAAATATCGATATTGGGTCCCCAACAGTCAACACTTAATATTAAAATTTTGACTTTCGGTTAAAAAATTTTGAATTTTATAAGGGGATGCACATTTGATGGTTATCACATTGCTACTAAATTTATCCTTTATAAACTTTGACCAATGAAATAGGTAATTATTAACTATTGAGTCTAAAATGAGAGAGATAGATCATTGCTGTACCAGGGGCGGATCCAGGACGGGCTCATGGGGGGTGCACGCCCCCCTTCAAGAAATTAAACCAATTACATCAATGTTAAAGTCACTACTAGTTTTATTATCACGTTATACTATCTCAATAATCATATTTCATTTTTAAATCGTTATTGATAATATTTTTAATGATTAATATACAGTAATTACTATAAATTCTTAAGACAACCACATTAAGTACTAAAGTTGTTAAAATAGACATTAATGATACTACCCAAACTCAAGTTGCTCGCCTCTCACCTTGTTTAGGTTTAAATTGATTTTATTATTATTTAAATGAATAATAATAAATAAAGATATTAAAAATAAGTTATTTTTAAATAAGGTGGTTTAAACAAAAATTGTGAGTAATAGCACACACATAACGTGTTAGTATGGTTTAGTGGTAGATTCTCGATTTATAATGAGAACAAACCAGCTATACTAAAGAGTGGAGTTAAAGTTCGATTGTTCGAAATCTGAATAACGCCATCTATTTTGTCTTATCGATTGAATAGCTAAAAAACTGTTTATATAATAATTGTTATACTGTTTAAACTTATTTCCCTCTTAATAATAACTATTTGTTGATATTATCATTATTTATATTCGAGTTATACCCTTCGTTAGAGGATTATTCTCAAATTTAGCGCTACACTGAAAAATCACTTAAAGAGTTACTCTCAAACTTTGAATTATTTTATGTCAAGATTTTTTGAGATGCCCTCCCCCCTCCCAGACCCGATCCCGTAGGAGCACCCACGTCCCTCTCTCCCTCCCCCCCAGACCCGATCCCGTTGGGAGCACCCACGTACCTCCCCCCCTCTCACGATAATCCTGGAATCGCCCCCTGTGGTGTACAAACATTTCCCCTAAGAGGTTAAAGGAAAAAACATCAACTTTTTGAGAGACTTACTGATATTTACTCAGTATATGGCATTAGAAAATTATTGCGTTAAAACTTAAGTTGTATCTCTTTACAACCAGAGATCAGCAAATTATATTAATATATTTGCCAATATCTCAGAAACAATTGTTTAAATATATATATATATATATTAGATAAAAGTTTATTTTTATTTCTAATACTACTACAATTTTGTGATGATACGTTATTAAGTATCTCAAATACTAGCGGAGATACGGAAATTTCCACTTGTGTAAGGTATCCTAAATTTAATTTTCGCGTTAAAATGAAAGTAGCCAGTTAATTTATAATCTTAATCAACGCCTAGATACGAATTTTAATCAAAATCGTTAGAGAACCAAATAGCCAAAGCTATTAATAATGCTTTTATTGAGGATTTACTCCATCTAGATAACATATTCTGAATCGTTAGAGCCCATTTAAAAAAATAATTCTTTTTTTTTAGCTTTTTACTAAACAACTCTTAATTTTGGGGTTAAAAAGGCACACAGACAGACGGCATTGCAAAAACCATTTTTAGGTTTAGGGGTGTCATGAGACGTCGACATCCATACAAATTTAGGGCTAGATTTTTTTTACGGCCGCAATACTTTACCTATAATGTTCGAAAAGTTAATATATATATTTGCTTTTAACTTGAAAATTATTGGTTTAGTAAAAATATGTTTCTAATAAAATATTTGTATTATAAATAGATCTATATATTGACAACGATAAGTAACTTCATATCGAAAATAGTTCGGAAATATGATAACAAAAATTAGAATTTA
This sequence comes from Timema douglasi, assembly GCA_901482245.1. NCBI lineage: Eukaryota > Metazoa > Arthropoda > Insecta > Phasmatodea > Timematidae > Timema > Timema douglasi. Next base: position 4,673 of record CABEEJ010008999.1, read on the forward strand.
CGCATCAGACCGGAGCCCTTAAAGTCATTTTGCCGAAATTATTTAGAGTATATTTTTGTTTGTGATATTTATAAATATTTTGAAATGAAATTTAATCAAAATCGTTAGAGCCGATTTTGAGAAGATCGACTTTTTCTCTTTTTTCCCTTCAGTAAACTACCCTTAATTTTTGGGTTAGATATCCAATTCCCAATACCGCTCGGAGAAACCCTATGAAAACCCTAGATACCAAGTCTTAGCCCGATCGGAAAAATAATTTAGGCTCTAGTTGGAGGTACAGATAGACAGATAGACAGACAGACAAACAGAAATTCAAAAACTACTTTTTAAGATTCATTCGTGTATTTTGGTATATATTGCTATTAAGTGAGATACGTAAATTGTAAATATTGAATTAACGATTGTCTTTATAATTGTTTGTTAAAAATTATTTTATTATTTGGATACTATATATGTAAGAGCTTGAACTTAGAATAGTAAAATATTTCATCATAATATGTATGATGTAATTAGTGTTTGTTGTAAGTAGCTAGTACGACGTTTCAGGGCAATTTGACCTTTGACCCCGATCTTTGTGACGTAATCATTGCGTGTGATGTCACAACACTCCCCCTGAGTTTTCCCTGGTGATTCATATCTGGTGCCAGTATATTTCCGTCTGACCTGAATTTCACTTCCATTTCCCCTATGCTTATTTTCATGATGACATGGGATTAACGACTTGTTGTTCTCCTTCAATGTCGCAAAGGTTTATTTCTGGTCTTCAATGTGGCAGTGGGTTTTCCCTGATTACTCATATCTGGCACCAGTTTGGCGGCTCGACGTGCCGAGACAGGAAGATCGTGACCTTGAAACCGTGAGCTAGTACACGAGGCCATTGACCTTGACAACATTCCCCTTCCCCCTTTTCCCCTTATCTGTGGCAATAGGTTTTCGCTGATTACTCATACCTATCGCCAGTTTGGTGGCTTGACAAGACGAGATGATACAGGAATAGATCGTGACCTTGAAGCCGTGAGATAGTACATGAGGTTATTAACATTGGTAACCCTCCCCTTTCCTCTTTTATGTGGCAATGGGTTTTCCCGATTACGTCAATGATATGTTGCAACCATGATGACTCATACTAGGCACCAGTTCGGCAGCTCGACAAGACAAGTAGAGACAGGAATAGATTACGAACTTGAAGTTTGTTGCAACCCTCCCCTTCTATGTAGCATTGAGTTTTCCACGATGACTCACACCTGGTGGTTTTGGTGGCTTTACAAGACAAGTCACCTCAATCTGTGTGACGTCATCATTGCGTGTGATGTCACAACACTGCCCCCCCATGGTGTTCCCTGATGACTGATACCTGGCACCAGTTTGGCGGATCGACAATACAGGTGGAGACAGGAATAGATCATAACCTTGAATTATGTCGCAATCCTCCCCTTCTATGTGGCAATGGGTGTTCCCTGGTGACGTCATCGCTCTGTCACAATCTTAGCTGGTAACAGCTATAAATATCAGTACCTTTTTTAAATGCTTTCATTGTAAAACTTGTCTTCAAGTGTTAAACACGCAACCCAGATGAGTGATTACTCTTCGATGATGGATTTGGGTGAGTAAATGTACTTTTTTAAAAGGCACACTCATTATTTATTTGTTGTTAAATCAAAGTAGATACATTTAATTAATCTCGAAATTACAACAAACCATGGCAGAGTTGTCTAAGTTGAGTGAGAATATGAGCATTAAGACTATAGATAATTTGAAGGTGTCCAGGCAGTCAATTTTGGCTGACTTTTGGATAAAGTTATGCCTGAACAAATGTTTATTATAATCAAGGGTAGTTTATTGAAAAATCTTGTTTCCAAGATATAGTTAAACAGTAATTAACTTTGTTGGTAGTTTACTAATGGCTGAATATAGTTTTAAAATAGTAAACACAAGAGTGGCTAGAATACATTAAATATTTTTATTTATTTAAGAGTAGTTTATTGAATACATTTATTACAAACTATAAAATTATTTGAGGGTAGTTTACTAAAAATTAAATTTTATTTAAAAGATGTGTTGAACAATAATTGACATAATAATGTGTTTATTGAGGGTAGTATATTAAATACCACAATGCCATCAGTTTCTGTGACCCCTGCACTTACGAAAGACGTTGCATAGTCCAGCCTAAGTGCAACAGAAAACAAAATATTTTTTGGGTTTAAAAAGTAATCTTGTACTATTTGAAAATATTTAAACACCAGTTCTCACCGTTAAAGGTGCTGTCTATTTCTAAACAATGCGAATAGATCTGCAACACTCACCATCCTGTACATGGGGAATATATGTAAATCTCGGCCAATGGCCGATGACGTCTGATTCTAGTAGAGTTTTTAAATACAGACACCAAGAACAGGCTAACGCTTCAAAGTGAGGCCTGTGTTATCATAAAGTACACATTACCTTGTACGAGCTAACCCTGCTAATTGTCTTAGATTCACTTAACACTCTAGAAATTATTTTATTTTATTATTATATTACGTAGATAATCTGTTTAATATGTTTAAATTAAAGCTATACTGAAAATAAGAATAAGTTGTTGCGTTGTATTTTTTTAGATAATGAGCTGTGGAAAGACCCGCGGTCATTCGCGGATTTGATAGCCCTGGGTGTCTACGTGGAGGAATTGACTGCAAACGGTTGATAATGGCTGTCCAAATAAAGACCAGATGCGTAAGAAAGAATAATTATCTTTTAAATGTCAAACAAGATAAACCACCATTCAAAATTGTTTCAAAATATTAATAATGTGATAAATTGGTGGGTTTTTCATGGACAAAATTGAGCATTATCAGTTTTTTGTTTTATAAATGCTAAATGGTAAATATCATATTTATGTAAGGTAACTTCCTTGTTTTAATATTATTGTATGTCACCTTGGCTCAGTTGATAGAATGCCTACTTCCTGATCTAGGTGTCCCGGTTTCGAGTCCTGGCAGGACCATATCTATTAATGTGAAAATGAATATGCAGATTAATAGGTAGTTTCTGTATGATTATTCATGGCCATCACTTACGATAAAAGAATCTAACACAAGATGTTGCAACGCAGCGCTATTATCCCTCCCATATCACCCCCGAACATACAGTACAGTATATAGATAGTTTGCACAGAGGGCTGCCAGAGATGTTGCAACGCAGCACTACTATCCCTCCCATCTCACCCCCGCACATACAGTACAGTATATAGATAGTTTGCAAGTACTATAGGTATATTGTAATCTAAAGCTTTCCCACTTCAGTTCCTGTGTTATTTGTGTATGTGTCTTATTTGATAAATATTGTTTACCTCGTCACATTAAAGTATAATACTACTTTAAATAAAGTATCAGTTTTCATTCCTTAGGCACAACTTTATTTCTCCTCATTAGGACGGACTTTTCGTAGCTCGGAAAGACCCCCGACTCCTTAGGTACGAGTTATCGAGCGTTAACTGCATATGTTAGAGTTATTCTTTCCTGAACCAGTACCGCTAGATAAACATATTGAATAGCAATATATATGTTTCATTACGACGTTTACTTCATTACTCCTAGATGTTTAGGTTATCTCTAAGCGTAATTGACTTATGATTGAAAAACCGAAAAACTATGGTCAGTTTACAAGATGGTGGTTGTAGCTCAAGTTTAATCTTAGGGTTCTTTTAGTACTTTTGTTCGTTAGGGGGTGTTGTTTTAAATAAGGGTAAGGTTCCTTACATATACACATTTTCCCCCTTTACTTCCTAAAATGACTCCACCGCGTGTTAAGCAAATATTTAGGTTTTTTTGTTGCCCATCTGCCCTTTCAATATTGAAACATGGTTTGGGTCACCAAACCTTTTCGTTGATAGGCCGCAATGAACTTAGGATTTTGGGTAGAGGGCTGGATTGATAATCGACCCTTTCATGTTTCTTTGGGATAGTGATTATTTAATCTTACACTAGAGAGGGCGTTTTTCTGTTAAATAAAGAAAATTAAAGTCTTTGAGTTTTCCCGTTTAGGGAGATGTTTGGAATTGTTTGTCAGATAAAATTGCTCCAAGATTTGGTTCAAATTTAGCTGTTCCAATTAACAAGAGTGACCCCAAATGTTCATCTGACAATGAAGTACGCTATTTATATTTGACATACCTACGCCTTGAAAATATTTTATCACACAGGTATGCCTATGTCAAGCCAAACACAGAAAACATGCCACGAGCAACGTCCTTGAGATGCTTAAAGTTATGTTAAAGTTATGCTTAAAGTTTATAGAATTCTAGTAAATAAACTTCCTTAATCAAATCCCTGAATGACTTATTTGAAGATAGGTCGTTCACTTTCAGTGGAGCCCAGGAGGCAAATCTTCTACTTTCCAGTTGAAAGGATTTTGAAAAACTATGATGTTCCCGAAGGCTTTATCAAAATCTTGAAAACGATTCTGAAACTGCTGCTTCAGCTGTGAACTTATCTCTAATGCAAAATAAGTAGGAAATGGGACAGAACATTCATTTTTGTACTTAATGCTGCTTGTGAAGTGAACTAATCTCTCCATCAAAGCTTTTACATGTGCATACAAATATGAAATGAGAGAATGTTCTCCTTGAAGTTTCAAATTAAGGTAGTTAATGAAACAAGCTCAAATATAATACATGTTTTGTCTCTTGGCCATCACTGAACTGGATCGTACATATTATGGCCTACTCTGTGTATATATCATTTATTGTCTATTAAAGCTCACCACATCATATATTATCTACCGTATATTAATGTTAAGTGTGTCATATTAACGTACTAAGGCTATACATGACTTACTGTGTGTTGAGGTTTACTACGCAATGGGCAGCAGTTAACAACCAGCGTTCGCTCACTAGAGTCGCTCCACACACGTGACCAATATTCTTGATCTGCAGGGACACCTGAGGGCAAGCAACACCTTTAGTAAATACACGTTCACTAATACAATATGATTGGTTTTAATTATAAGTTAATTATTCTGTATGATTATCAAAAATAATAGTTCTTCCTTCTTACTCAAGATTCCACGAATTGGTGTGGGGCACAAATAATCCTCACCTCACCTATATGGTCATCCTTTTTTCTACCTCCCTTTTTCTAGTCATTTTGTCAAACTCTACTATTCACTACCCTTTATCAAATAAAACATTTAAAAGAGTCATTCAAATTGTAAATAAATAAAAATAATATGTTGTCCGTAAACACCGTGTACTTGATCTAACATTATGTTTAGTGAATAGTTATGTTAGTTCAAAGTGACTTTTATAAAATCATAACATTCTTTCTTTAATATGTTTACTATTCTCTTACTTCCTACTTCCCACCACGACACACATTACCGGGACCTTCACCGGTCCCACCACGACCACTTTTCCGGCACTTCCTCATGTCCCACCGCAACACACGTTGCCGGGACATCCTCATGTACCACCACGACACACGTTGCCGGGACTTTCCCACCGAGCTTTTTCCTACCTCTACCCACACGACTCGTGATACCGGAGACTAACCACAACGTCGCTCAGAGACTGGGCATCTGCAAGACATAACTCGGTTACCCCCCGAAGCCGAACGACAAGGATAACAAGCTCTCGGGAATATAACATGGAGGACTCAGTTCTCGAGAATATAACATGGGGGACTTAATTCTTGGGAATAAAAGATGTTGGGGGATTTGTGATCTTGATTACATTCTATCCGCCTATTTTGTTTCCTATAACGAACTTTATTGGAGACATTAACATGGATGATATTTATTATCATATCGATATAGGAAAGGGTGGGATTTGAACCAGATCTATCGCTTCTAACTAACATTGTTTTAGGAGGCTGGTTTTTTAATTATCCTCAGTAGTTGTAACTTGCAATTTGTAAAAAGGTTAAAAATTACTGTATTATACTGATCTGGGTAGTTATTCACATAGTCGGATTGGAACCAAATGTTTTTACGACAGGCAATATCAAAATAACATAGTGTAACTACTTTTTTTTTGCTTTGTCAGGACATTAAACTTAAGTAAAGGTACCATCATTTGCATTAAGGTAGAGATTGTAAACACATCCTAGAGGATCACTACACGAAACTTAACAACGGACTACATACCCTGGAGATCTAAAGTTTTATAGGTTTCAAGAGGAGGTTGGATTTAGTAACATTTGCACTAAGATTCGCATAGAGAGTTTAATAATTGAAAACTAAACACCACAGCGATTGATTCGAATACATTTACTCAAACGGCTATATTTGATTGGTCGATTTGTTTGACGTTAGAAGATAACTGAGCCACTACACTTATCTTATCTATAAAGGTTGAATTTTTTAAAATTCGTCTTTATTTTGCATGAAGAGAGAAATTGACAGCGACCCATAAACTCGTGTCTCCCTCCCATATTCAAAGGATCTGAACCAATAGCCAACACCTTACGAGGAACATGGAATAACTGAAAGGGGACTTGATAGTGTTCTGCTTGGAAATAATGTCTACCAAGATCTACTTGTTCAAACATGGCCTCACTCGCTCAATAGCCAACACCTTACGAGGACCACTGAATAACTGAAAGAGGACTTGCTAGTCTTCTGCTAGGAAATAAAGTCTACCAAGATCTACTTGTTCAAACATGGCCACACTCACTCCATCGCCAACAGGACTTCTTGCTCAACAAAGATACAGCTAAGCATTATTATATTTTGCGAGAGTCCTAGCAATACAGAAATAACCAAGTAGAGACTGAGGGAGGCAGCCTTCTATCCGCAGATATCCACAGAGGGAAGAGGGTAGGCTACTCCTATCATTTATATGTTATTTTTCTAAACTAAGAAAAGGCTATAGGACTAAGGATCCACCCCAATACCATACTATTATGAGTTTGAGTTCATTATTATAAAACTTAATATAGTATTATTACTATCCTCATTAGGGTCAATAGACCCGTCGACACAATGAGGTCATTAGCGCCTAATTAGTATACTACTTAGATCAATAAATAACTACAAAAGGGTTTTAAAACCAGCCTTACCATACATAATTAGAAATCATTTATAAAGTGTAGCTCTACGTAATAAAGAAAATAAGTAATTTTTATAACTTTTTTTAAAAGTAGCCGACACAAAATCTCATATTTTATTGTTGTTTGTTTTACAACTTAAAGTGTTTTTAAATACTTATTTTTATTTTATGGCAGTGAGGCTTGTTGTCAGGCGAGGCCTGAGTGTAAATGTTTGAGAAGCAGCCTGAATAATGTTAATTATCAGATAATCTATGAGAAAGTATAATATGACGGATAGTAGAAGTACTCACAATGAAGGGGTAATCTAGAATATTGACGTCTTTTCCACCCACAATGCGCTGGTCATCCTCATCGCCCGGTTTTACTCCTGCTGACAATAATAGGCTCATTTCACACCACACAGTATAATATGTACCTCAAATAAGTTTGTAAAACGTATTGTGATCGATAGCTATGCTTTATTCGACATATTCTTTTTGCCTTCTTAACGAATCCAAATTCAGATAAATGTCAGTTTTGACCTCTTATGCTGCATCAAGGAAATATACAAGAGGGGGATTCCTCCAACTTCTCATACTCAAACTAAATATCACTCCAGATATTTTGACCAAGTATTGTATCTGCTCTCAAGGGGGTACAAGTGTTTGGTACTTGATGGTAACAAGTGTTTCAATCTGTATGTGTATGGGAGTACTTCACATTGTTTAACTATCGTGGACAAACTATCTGACACCAGATGTCCCTCACTAACATTGTAAGAGTGAGACTATATGAATATTGTATTGTTAGAACTTATATCTCCCTAGTGAGGTGGAGAGGACTGGGTCATGGTGAGGTGGAGAGGTGATGAGGAGGACTGGGTCATGGTGAGGTGGAGAGGACTGAGTCATGGTGGAGGTGGAGAGGACTGGGTCATGGTGGAGGTGAGAGGACTGGGTCATGGTGAGGTGGAGAGGACTGGGTCATGGTGGAGGTGGAGAGGACTGGGTCATGGTGGAGGTGGAGAGGACTGGGTCATGGTGAGGTGGAGAGGACTGGGTCATGATGGAGTTGGAGAAGTGGTGAGGAGGACTGGGTCATGGTGAGGTGGAGAGGACTGGGTCATGGTGAGGTGGAGAGGACTGGGTCATGGTGAGGTGGAGAGGACTGGGTCATGGTGGAGGTGGAGAGGTGGTTAGGAGGACTGGGTCATGATGGAGGTGGAGAGGTTATGAAGAGGACTGGGTCATGGTGGAGGTGGAGAGGACTGGGTCATGGTGAGGTGGAGAGGTGGTGGAGAGAAAGGATATGTTCTAAACACCCCCAGCCAGCTCTTCATGTTGATGATGATATCTGATATATAACATAAAGTTCAAAGGATTGTCCACTATCAAGCTATTGTCGACTAAGATTGTTATAATTATTATTCACCTTGCGAATAGACCGATTCAGCAATATTTTAGCACGCACTAATAGTTCCCTTGCGGCAGCCACTGTATGAATGTATGAATGTATTAACTTACTCAGATCAATCAATGGTATCTACTTTACATAACATTTCCAACGCTAACAAAATATTTACTTTCAAATTGGTCAATTGATCTCTAATTGATGTGAACTAAGCAGTAACGACTGACGTGAGCAATGGAACTATGGCAATTTCCCTCAACCAATAGTACTGGGTTTGATTTCCAAGTCTTTGTGTCATGATCTTGGTTGTGTTGCTATTTTTGTTTCAATGCGGTCACCAAAGAGAGGCGACTTTGGCATTTGACACCCTTGGAACGCAAATAGTTTAAATAATTACGTGTATCAAATGAAGTAGTTCTGAAATATTGTACAATGAAGATGTGTCAATTGTAGAGGTTACATTCTAAGACTAGGGTTTTGATTTCATATTAAAAAAAAGTACATCACACACGTTAAAAATGCCCCTAAAAGTACACAAATAATAGTTTCGATGCGTTGTATGAAAATATACTTACATTATTTAATCACTGCCCTGATTCACCACTAGATAAACTAAAAATAGCTTGTAGGGGGATTTGATATTCATATATTTTCTTGGCCTTCAATGGCTACATCCAGCCCCAAAATTAAATGTCATTGTGCACCACTGTTGGAGGAATGTTTGTAATAACTCGTTGTTCCAATCCATGCGAGACATGGCCACTAAATTTAACAAATGGCTGCCAGGAGTAAGTGTATTATTTTTTGTCGATATACACTCTTGAGCACATATATTCTTATACAAATTTGTGCCATTTATATTATTTGTTCCTAGCTTAAAGCTTGGAACAAGCGAAGAGATGTCGGATTCAGTAGTAGATGGTGGGGTGCCTTAAAAAAAAGCACTCTGATTGGTTGAATTTGATCAAATGACCACGCCCCTCACTCTCTGATTGACTGTTGGTTTCCCCCCTCCCCTCCTCATGACCCACTTTCCAGTGTTCCAAACTTGTTTATTCTTGTCTCAATTGATTTTTATTTATGCTCATTGCATTTTTTATGTGTTCCCAATGGTTATTTATGTGTGAGCATTTGCTTTTTATTTGTGCCCATTGGTTAGTTATTCATTGGTTTTTATGTCTGGGTAGGATCGGGACAGGGCGATGGAATTTTTTATTTATTTATTGGCGTGCAGTCCACGGCGCAAGGCGCTCCTCCCACGGCATCGCTAGTGATTTCTGGGAGCATCTCCTCTGCCAGGCCGCTTAGTGAAGAGTGTGACCAGCGAGCAGCTGACAGCGTATCACGGCCGTAAAGCCGCTTTCACATTTCCTTCACTCTCCACCCTCCTTACATCGCCACGACCGAACTAAGTTACACTGATTGCTCCCTCTCACAAGACACTGTTGGACTGTTTTTTACTTCATCCCTCCCCTCCCACACTGCATTATACCCCTCCTTATTGGAAGTCGTCAGATGCCGCAAGAGTAACTTGTTATAAATTTCGAAAGAGGGTGGCAACGACCTTGTTGAAGAGTCATGAACCCCCAAAGCACTTGGTACATGAGTTGCGGCCTTCTGAAGGTCACTGGTTCAGATGTGCTTTTCCCCATCCAGCCCCAAGGATACGGGTTCAAATGTGCTTTTTAAATGCCCACTCTGGGACCAATGATTTTATTTTCCCCACGCTAGGAGCCTGACATTTAGACGGCGTGAGCACCGGGATTAGAACCTTGATATCTTTACTACAACTAATGTCTGTTAGAAATGCCGTACTTCCTACATCCCCCGCCGTTTTTCCAGTTGATAAAGTAAAATGTGTACCCGCATTTGCTTCAAACATCGATCACTCTGTCACTGCCCGTCTAGTGACGCGTTAGACCATGTGACCATTGATGCAAGTATAAAATGCATTAAGGCGGTAGATTGCTACCCAAGGATCGGCCTCAGTACACACGCACGACAGGGATTTGAAATAAGCTCTTCAGGCAAACGTAAAATAAGAGCTAATTTTGACCAGGCGAAATGTATAACAGCATTTTCCAAAGTTTAAAATGTGAATTAGCGTTTGTTGCCCTCTAAGCGACTTGAACCCATATCTCCTTATGTCACAGGGCGAGATATGTTCCTACATTTGTGCGGACAGGGATTCGAACTAAAATATTCAGGCAAGCGTGAGATAAGAGCTGATTTTGAGCAGTAGAAAAGTGTAACAGCATTTGCGGAGGGTTGAAATGTGAAAACGGCCAAAGCTATTATTTATGCTAACTCCTGCTATATATATCATTGACACCTGGATACGGGATTCGAACCCAGAACTTTTGGCGCAACAATATAGGGGTTGTATTTATTTAAAAGTAATTAGCGTTTATCAACCTTGCAGGGACTTGAACCCCTACCTCCTCCTATCACAGGGCGAGAAGTGTACCCGATTTTTCATTGTTGGAAAAATAAACACGACCGACGGTCCTTCAAAAATCCCTCTAGTCATCACCGTAAAAAGATGTCCATCCTCGGAGGGAGAGCTAGCGTGAATGTCAGATAACTGTAAATATCTGCTAATTTACTCGTCTAGGGCAATCCCCGATGCGTAAACAATATTTTCGACCAATGAGAAGCCGCCACCCTTACATGCGGCACACCCCACTGAAGCGACTATAAATATAACTTGAAATCATTACATTGAGTCATTATAGTTAATAATTGCTGCTTGTAAACATCATAATGAGTTTTGACGCACTGGAAAATTGGATATATTCTGGTATGTTTTAAAACGTTTTGTATATTTTAATGGTTATTATTTTGCTTATTACGTCTTTGGTGTACAGTGGCATTTGTTCCTTTGACAGACCGTCAAGAATAAGACGCACCCTCTCCACCTGCAGCGTCGGTAGTGCTGGGTAGCCCAAGCTCTTTAGCTCTTTTTAGCGAGGATAGAATTTTCCTCGCGGATGGCGACTGGTCCATGGGTAATTAACGTCCTGCTATAGATTTTATACAATTGTCAGTGGGTTTTTCTCCCACGAACATAATGAATATATATTTATTTAATTTCAGTATAATGAGATCCGTACGAGCTGGACACAGGCCTGAGAGAGCGAGTAGCACCCTCACGGGATTTAACAGTGTGTGCTGGTGCCAACTCTTGAAAGTGGTGAAACGATGGGCCCTGTGCGATGCACCTCCTACAAGAAGTCAGTACTCTACACGGCTTTACCATCCTCACGCCTCCGTCAGCTTTCAGCCCCCTCCACCCTACCGACATTTGTGGAAATTCGGCCCCCGATGTTTGGGGTGAATTGGCCGCCATTGACTGGCTGATATGTAAGTTTGCCATTATATATTTTAGCACCATCTACAAGTAACTATACTATACCCACAAGGTCAGAAACAGAGAGCTTATTGAGCAAGAGTTATCTACGTCTTTTCTTCCCCCAAATCACCGTTGTTTCTCTGGCATACCAAAACCTTTCAACAGCTGATTGTTTCGAGAATATTAGCTCTTATATTCATGTTAGAGATGGTTATTATTACAAACAAGAAAAGAGAGAGAAAATTATAACTGTTAGTGTTGCCGTGTTTGCAAGGTGTCGGATCAAATTCAATCGCCAGCTTAGCGTGTCTGTACACTAAACTATCGGTCCCATATTTGATTACCGACACGGTTAAAAAATGTTGGTCTGATAAATTAACAGACAGTGGGTCGGATTTGTGGATGTCCTAGTCTTTAAGTTATTAGCATTTTATAAATAAAAAAGTGGCCCATGCCTTAGGGTGGAAAACAATAACAGAATTAAATTAAATTAAATTATAATATTCAATAAAAAATTGCTTTATTTAATTCTTTAACCAAATTATTTCTACTAATAGAAAACTTAATTCTGAAAATTAAAAATTACTACTTCAACATAAATATCTATTTTTATCGATCTGTGTTAATACATGTTTCCCCCTAATACATTATTAAAAGCTAGATTTCTTCAATCAATAGCGTGGTGTCGTAAACTTGGTTACTTATCGAAATAACAGATGGCATTGAAAGTCAATTTAGAGGCGAAAAAAAATTGTGTTTTGCAGGTCAATTATATGCTCTTAAAACGGTGGTAGCTTAGATCTAGTGTTCCAATCTGCTTTAAGTATATACTGGCATAATAGTTAACAGGTGAAATTATATTGTGGCATTAGCCGATTATTAAAAAGAGAGAAAACCCTATATATTGTTTTGCTGACCCAAGGGTCCCGGGTTCGATTCCCTGGCAGGGATGAAATTGTAGGTTTAACCTTTCATTGTTATAAATTAACTGCCCTGGATTTTATTTTGTACATGTTCTAGGATTCAAGTGTATTTACTACACACACACTGAGAATGTTGGTATAAGTTAAAGCAATTATGTTTAGGATAAGTTGTAACATATTATATTAATACCGAAAGTGAATTGAAATAGAAAAGTATTATATATTTTGTCTTATTAATTTAAATAGAAAAAAAATACTGAGTAGCTTGCAGAAAATGTGTTTGGAACAATTTTATTTAAAATGATTTCTTTGACACGTGCTTTTGTGTTATAGTTGAAATGGAGTGTGGGAATAGCGGATACATCCTTCCGCTCCATCCGGCTGTGAGAACCCTTCACTCCACCGCAGGAGCACCACAACCAAGACAGGGAGACGGTGTTCGAGCCCATGCCGTAGTGAGGCAGACGGGGTCTGCGGTCCTCCCGCAACCCGTGGTGGTGGCGACAGTGGGACCATCTTTGGTGCCACAAACGGTAATAAGAGGCCCAGTAAACCAGGTTGGTGGAGCTTTGTCCCAAGGCGTTCCTCTTCGAATCGTCAAGAAGAGAATTAAATAATTGAGACGTTTCTTTTATAATGGTAGATAAATAACTGTATATCTTGGTGCTCCAGCAAGCGATCATGACGCATTAAGTTAGCTTGAAGAACAAATTACTAATTTTCTCAAAAGATTGCAGTACCATGGTGTCTCCGCTGATGATCATCTCGCCATAGTTTTGAACAGCATGGACTCGACGCTGAATCTTGTATTGGTCTCTATTAAGAGGGTGGATCAGTTAGATGCTTGAGCCATGCTTTATAACGTAAGTCGCGTATTGAAAAGTAATAGTGTTCCAATCTGCTTTAAGTATATATAAGTATATGTTCTTAAGTACGGCACCATTGTTCGTTAAACTCAGCCATTTTAAGGAGCCTCGTGGGAGTGCACGTCATTGTGATAAAATCCCCTGCTAGCACATATAGTCGTAATAACAAAAGAATCATTATAATTCAAAATGGCGAAGATACACTTTGTCTTGCCCGTGCATTGGTTGTCACCAAGGCTGTGTATGACATTAAAAGAGAACCAGGATGGTTGAATGTGGACACCTTTAGACAAATCAAAATGGGCCGTCTTATTCAAAAACTCAAAGCAGAAGAACTATGCCGTGATGCCCTTGTGAATCTTTTGAAAGGTGGTGGTGGTGGAATAACTGAACTGAAACAATTTCAAACATACCTCTCCGAAAACAAAATAACAGTGTTCAGGCAACGTTGGTAGAGGAAGGTCCTATATGAGGGGCCTAATATTCCTGAACATTCCTGGAAAGGCTACCTTGATTGGTATTTTCATGACGATAAGTATAACCATTTTGATGTCATAACATCCATGCCAGCCCAATTTACGTTTTGTCGCGAGTGCCGTGTACAGTTCAACACAAAGAACGAATCCGCGTGCAAAAAGTGATACGCTAAAGCAGTTTGCAGTTGATGTCGATCTGTGACCGGTAAAGACTGTGTAGGTTGGTTCACAAACCAGACATGTTTTGATAGCCATAAACGTACTGGTGTTTGCAGAGATCACATGTCGCTCTATGATACATAAAAGATTTGTGATGTATACGGGCAATTTTTCTGTTTGGAAAGATCAAATTATTCACACAGGTGTTAAGAGACTTTTGGTAGAGTATGCGATACATATCGTAATTTTGGTTATTTCTGCTATATGAAGCAGGCCCTATCAAAACTGTCACTGGAAAAGAGCCAATTAATGTTTCTATTCTAAGATATTGAATGCAGGCAAGAAACTCTTCTTCAAGGTGAGGTCAACACGTACTTGCACGAATCTAACCTCTGATCCGTACAGACGTGCTGAAAGGCCTGCCTTCATATTGATGTAAATGACCATCATTGCACCAAATGCGGGGGCGATAGGACTCGCAAATTAAATGTGATACCACAATGGCCGAATTTTTCGGATTTATAGAACAAATTAAAGCTACAAAATTTAAGGATATCAACATTCTAGGCCATAATGCTCTAGCATGTCAATCAGACAGATTGGACAGCTACAAATAATATCTCTATTTTGATAGTTTACAAAGAAAGAAGTAATATTAACGTATTTTAAAAACGATCTACCTCAAAGTTTAGTTTCCCTGACTATATGCAGTCAGATACAATCACGTTGTGCCTAACTTGAAACACGTGGTTGTCCAAAAAAATATTACCTTTTGATAAATACTGTAACAGATATCAAAGAAGAGAATTAATATTATAATATTTATGAATAAAATACTTTAACGCATACCCTTTGCCATTGGATGATGTCGGATAAATTTACATACGCTTGCCATGCTGGCTACAAGAAAATATAATAAAGGACGTCTATATCACAAATTCTTATAAAAATAATAACTAAGCCTAAATAATATAAACAAACCAGATATATTTAAATAAAAGTCGCTGTAGTATCTACTCACCATGTCAAGATGTTCTTAAATTTATTTGCCACATTTTAGACAAAAAAAAGATTCGATGATGGTGGCTTAATTATAGTCACACGTGCTTTCATTTACTACACCTGGCGAAGAAAGAAGTGATGATTGGAAATGACCCACTGACCCACTTCCCGTCAGAGAAGTCCAGCGGCAGTCCATGAAACCATGTTTTCCCCCTTCCCCGCAAGCGACTCTTTCCACGTCTATTTATTTCCCTTCGCTTTCGTCCGTCTCTCTCTTTTTCTATATTCCTGAGTTTATCAATCTTTTTGCTTTATTCCGTTCGTATCAGATTTGGGACTATATATAGGGCTGCTCTCAGGTTCACATTATACCCATTCAACTACAACACAGCGTCGAAGGAGGAACTTCTACACCTTCACGAAACGTAGAATACGATGACCATGAAGTGTTGGCCGTCGGATCCACCGCCACCATGGACAGGACGACATAATTCCATCACTTAAGTATCCTGTAAAAATCAATGAGTCCTTATGACTTAGAGTCTAGTTTTTGTAGTAAATATAGACAATGTCTACTTAGACGTGTTTAGTGTTCTGTATATAGTCGGAGATGATTTTCATTTCTTTTGATAATATGTCGAGTTGACAGTTGACCCACTTCAAGTCTTGTTGACTTCGAAATTAAAAGGTTTATTTTATTGGTTAAATATTGTGTCCTCCAGTATGAAGGACAAGTCTCATTATTACTAGTTTTGTAACGGGCTAATCTGGCTTAGCCCCGTTCAAGTGTAAAACACAAATATTTTTGTGTTACAAGCAAGTCGTCAAGAGTTAACAATGAGATACTAGTGTTAAATGCTACGCCCATAACATTTGTTTGTTTATTTACATACCTCC
>CABEEJ010009000.1:0-20764 GCA_901482245.1 Timema douglasi
ATTCCCTCGCCATATATTACTACTAAACAGATATATTCCCTCACCATATATTACTACTAAACAGATATATTCCCTCACCATATATTACTACTAAACAGATATATTCCCTCAACTTGCCTCCACAACTATTTGAGATACGAAATATCTTATCATTGTAAAGTTGCAGTACTGTTAAAGGTAAAGATCTTGTATTCCTAATATATGTGTATGGAAACCAATAGTTTCTCAGCTATAATAAAATGTATATACTATTTAATTCAGGACTTTGGTAATGAATTTGATTCTTATGCTCTTTGGTGTAAAACATTATTTCTCTTTTCTTAATTTTTCTGTGACATAGTTGCTAATTCCTAATGCCATAGCGAAGTAACAGTGTGTACTATTTCATTTACGATCTTTGGTGTAGTGTTTCTACAACAATGTATAAACCTTTTATTTCGTTTCACAAATATTACGAGTTTTTAGTAAAGTATATTATATTTTAAGATGAAAGCGGTAGAAAGCATGTACGGTGTTTCGTACCATTTATTTTATAATGATTGTCAGCATCTGTTATATCTCGTGCTGTGTTATTCAGACTGATATGGACAATAGAAGGTTATCTTCTGCTTACATTCAAACACGCCAGGAGTGCCACCAATAGTTCGATGCTATTTTGTTCTCTATCGGTGTGGGATGGATTTGGTTGTGTTGCGTTGCGCGCTCAATTGTTTGACATTGTAACAATGTATATCCACCAATAGTTTGAATACTATTCAACTGATTGATCACCTCCAACAATGAAAAACGATTAATTTTCAGGATTTAAAAAATGAAACTGCTTGTAGGATATACGGGAGGAATCAATTTTGAAAAGGCGACAGACCTGTCGAAACAACAAAATATCTATTAATAGCTAGTTAGTCGAGTAATGTGTCACAAATATAATTAAAATAACACTAAATCTATTTTATCTATATGTAAACAGTTCCATATTAGATGAAAATACAATAACACCATGGTAATTCGGAATAAATTGGTGAAATGATGGAAGATAGAGATGGAATAGTGTACATAAAATCCGAACTAACGGAAATAACAATACGAGCTACAAGGAAATTAAAACTAAAACTGTATATACGTATTATACATGCAGTAGAAACAACTATCTATTTGTGAGATTATGCAGTATGTTACTGATTAAAAAATATTGAAAGCTATTTGATTGATCCTGGATTCGTTGAATGAGTATAGCTTTAAGGTTGATGAAGTTTTAAGAAGCTTACTGTATATAGTAAGTTTATACGTCTTAAAACATAGCCATGGCCCATATTAGTCAAAATCCGAATTATCTAGCTTTTACGTTCTTTCTTTATATTGTGGAAGGTAAATTTTATATTTGTGCTAGCTTGATAGAAAACTAAATGGAATAAATGACTTGATCTTATTTATTTAAATGAAGAAATTTAACATCAATATTTAACATACGAGTAAAAATCCTTACAGGATTGGAAAAAACGGGAAACTTTGCAAACGTTCAGAAATCCCACCTTATTAAAAAATTGATTCGATTTTTTAAAGATATTTATCACGCCAAGTTGATAATGATTGGTATCTAATCGTCCATGTAGCATTAAAATTAATGTATTATAATAAGTTAAATAAAGTTTTAAGAGATTATATTAAAGAAATAGGTAGTTTTAAACAAAATTTCACGCGAAAATACCTCAGTTTTAAGATTGAGGCACATAACTAGAAATATATTTATATCCTTACTCAATCAGATAAAATAATGATTTGATAAGGTCACAATGGTACATTTCTAAGATAATTGAACATCGTTTGACTGGTTTAAAGTTTCTTAACTAGCATTCAATTGAGAAATATCGTAGTGTGGAAATTCTCCCTTCAAAAAGACGGCACCCTTAAGATAAATCACCAATTTTTAATATCTTGTTCAAACCAAACTTCACAAAGCTTAGTATTGACTAGCCTAAATATTTTCTAAGAATAGATTGTTATTGTAAATTTAAATACAACACACATTTTTTCGTTTTATGGATCAAATAATAATATGTAAATCAATTCATTCACTAACAAGTTTAACTGTTGAAACAGGAAACAATGCGCACTTTTAGCTCTAAGATTACTTAAGTTTGTTCAATATGTTCACGTGTCCTTTTATCCTGACATATATACATCTTACCGTGCATTGTTCAACTATGGCGTAGCTTTTAAGATAGGGCCATAGTGTAATCCATCATGGTAAGAATTTTAATATTCATGGTGAGGTCTACCCTATCCTTCAACTTTCATTTTATATAATATATCTATATATATAAATATGTATGAAGTATGATATATATAAATACATCTTTATCTCTCTCTCTATATATATATATATATGTATATATATATGTATATTATATATATATGTATGTATATATATATATACATATATATTAGACCCTTTAGTACGAAAAAGGAAAGAATAAATTATACAATAACTCACAAGGAAGTGTTGTTGGAATGTTTTGATTAATATTTAATGAAATTGTTAATTGATAAATCAATTAAGAAATATTGAATTAATAAGATTTCCAAAATTAAGTATATTTCAAACAATGTTGGTGGTCTAAGGTGGACATAATATAAAAATCAGGGTGTATATCAATGGTTGCATAATCCATCACGTCACTCTCGTGTTAGATTAAGTTGCTGATTATGGAAAGATCGGGGCTTGATGTGCACATCAGCAGTCCAGTGTATTGTAAAGCTGAAGTTATTGGCATCCTAGGACATCCTGAATCTGGTGAGATCCTCTAAACCTTGTTCACTCTCCCTTGTCGTCTACTGCCCTGATTTGAAATCAATGGTATTCAAGAGCAAGGAGAATTGGTAGGATGGGGGTTAAGAGGTTGGGTGGGTTGGTGGTCTAGCAAGAGGTATGGGGGACAAAATACTTCATAGCACTCAGCCACAACTGAATGTACAGTCCGTTTGCACTGAAAGGTAGCTGAATTATTTATATTGGTCATATTATGGCCCTATATTTTAGGCTACACTCTATTGCTCCATATCAAGGAAAAGGTGATATCTTGGTGATGTAAGAATATTACTTACCTCTACTGGTTATACTATGACACTATAATATAAGCTACACCATAACAGAATAAAGCAAGGCAAGCTTGCTTCCTAGGTAAAGTTAGGTGTTACTCTTATCATAACAGGTTACATTATGACACTATAATATAAGCTACACCATAACAGAACAAAGCAAGACAAGCGTACTACACTAGCCCCATGGCTTCTTTGGTGCTGACTGACAGATCACAACTGACTTCTGACAGTCAACATTTAGGTATATACCAAAATTTTGACCGTCAGAAGTGACAGCTGCAAACACATGTTTTTACAGATCATTAGGACCGGCGTAGGTATACATAATTTGGTCTGGTAACGTTTCAAAGCTGTCAGTCAACACCAAAGAAGCCATGGGGCTACTGTAGCTTTGTAACAAGGTTAGTCGCCTTTCCTTGACTTGTATCACTATATCCGAAACTTATAAGCAACCCTAAATTGGGGCAAAGCAAGGCAGGCTTATTACTTTGGTTAGGAAAGGTATTGGTTTTACCTTTGACAGGTTACACCATGACCAACACTTTTTTTCGTATATCATTACTGACCGGGAGGAAAATGACATCCAGTTCGTTCGCCTGTATGTAGACTATCCGCCAATCTGGTAGCACGGAAAGTTGCCCAGGGCACGCCTATGGAGGTTGTCAACACGT
Source organism: Timema douglasi (assembly GCA_901482245.1). NCBI lineage: Eukaryota > Metazoa > Arthropoda > Insecta > Phasmatodea > Timematidae > Timema > Timema douglasi. The sequence goes on from CABEEJ010009000.1 coordinate 3,771, forward strand.
CGTGGGATGATATTATGATAGTTAATGCAAAGGTAGGGGCCATTGGTGTTTTAAAACCCAACTTAAGGCTAATTTACCAAACCCCCGCGACAGTTGGTATAATTCCTCTTAACAGAAAAATACCCAAGGTATCAGCGGGTTATGGAACCCAAGACACTTAGGCCCGTAGCTAGGTGCACCGACCACTACATCACAATGCCGTATAGATAAGTTATTACATCAGCACACGGGAATTTCTATGAGCGAGAGCGAAAGGGCCTATCAATCTTGCCGGGAATGGTATTATCACATAACTTCCATGGTTATTTTATATGCCACAATCTACAAGGGACCGACGGCTTTACTTATCCTCTGAAAGAAGTTGAGCTACTGATTTTTATCCAGCCCAGCAGGGTTTGGACCCACGAACATCGGGTCCTGGGGCGAGCTCTTTAATCAAGACCATTGAGTTCAACTTCTTTTAGAGCTTGTCACATAACCACATTTCAGTTCTGCTACTGTTTTTTGGCGTACGTGTTAATCCAAAACAAGGCGTCACTATCACATTAGACTGGATTATCGATAATGGAAAAAATCGGGGTTCAAATCCCGGTCGGGTTTATTAAGCGCGTAATTTAATAAAAGGGATTTCTACTCAACCTTCTTCATCCCTAACAAATTAGCATAATTATTTCATATGCGCATGGACCGAATGGGTAGTAAGACGTAGTTAAGAGAGTAACAGGCTTATCTGGATACGAGCTCACACCAGTTATAGCGCGGTATAAAGCGTAGATCTCTCCATGAGCTTAGTCTTCATCTAAATGAAATGAATTAGATACATAAATAAATCAATGAAAACCTTGTTATAATATAATATAATATAATATAATATACTCTCTAGTGAATAACCTTTCAACAAAATGAAGTGAGAACAGAATAAATCTCGCTTGAGTGGCCGAATGGTCTAAGACGTCACTCACGTGTTAGACTAGCTTAATAGTGACGGAGAAACCTGGATTAATATTTCAGTTGAATCTGCTGAGGATATTTTCCCCCAATTGTCTTACTTCTCTCCATCCACGTAAATGCTGGTAGCTTACTTATAAAATGATTCCTTCTTCTTCTCTACCCAATTAGATTTATTATCATATATGCTTAAAACCTGAACAAGTAGTAAAACGCGGTGATATAAAAATGCAAATATAATTAATTAAATCCGAGGTTAGTTCTAATACGCGTAGAAACTATTCGTCGTCAAATGTGCAGCTAACAAAGCCATTAAGTTAAAGGAACAAGAGATTACAAATAGAGGAAATCCCTTTATAGGAAGTTTTCCAACTTAACCTTAACCTCTAGCATCATCCTCATTAACCTTAACATTTAAGAATAAAAAGTAAATTTTAACACAATTTAATAAGTATAAAATAACTATAACCTCAATATTTGAAATTGTTCAACAATAACCACTTTGCAATGAAACGTCTCAAAACTTGTTGTTTTAATAACCGCGCAGTGATGCTTTTATAACGTTTGATTGCTTTAATATATTTATGATATACTTACTCTATGACATTAAGAACTATAAAATTAATTAGTGCACTCACCAATGTATGTCACCTATCCTTATCTTGAGCTAGTTCTATCCAGTCGTCCTCGTTACACCCTAACCATATCTTGAGCTAGTTATATTCAATCCCCCTCATTACATCCTATCTCTTTCAGCTCCATTCTAACGTTATTCTCCCATCAGCGTCTAGCTCTTTCCAACTATTTCTTAACATTAGGTTGTCCAGTCAATATCCTGAACACAGTTCTAGAATCTCCCAGTCACAATAAATGTCCTGACAACTTTAATCTAAGAAACTTGATAATCCTAACAATGTATTTTGATAAAACAGGGTATATAACTCATCATCATATAAACTCCTTCATTCTCCAGTAGCCTCATCCTATTTTGTACCAAATATCTTCCTAAGCACATTGTTTTCGGACACCTTAAATTTGTTAAAGGTAAGAGAATATTTTTCACACCCATAGAGGACAACCAGTAAATATTCTTAATGTTACATTCCTTGAAAGCAGAAAAAATGTCAACAATTTATTGACCGAGTAATAGCATGCATTTCCCGACTTTACTATTTTTATAAATTCAAATTTAATATCGTCATTGCTAGTTAAAATTTTTCATAAATATTTAAAATCATTAACCCTGTCAAATTAAATTTTGTCGAAGTAATCTCTAAGCTATAGACCTCAATCTGTGACTATGTGATCAAATAATTTGTTTTTTAACGTTCACATATAAAACTATTTCCTTACTAGCCTGTAATGAAATTTCGGAATATTTTTTAATATACTAATTTTATTAATAAAATATTTTTCCATAAATGATTTTTTATTTGTAATATTAAAATAATTCATTTGAAGATTTTAGGAGTAAAAGGGGGCAGTACTAGTTTTGACTCAAATTGATTTAGTGCTTCCATCTGTTAGAGGCAATTATTAAACCTCTATAATTAACTTTATATTATGGTTAAAAGAGCTCACTGTCATATTGAGTTAGTGCTTCCATCTCTTAGACAATAATGAGGCTATTAAGGTTAAGAGTGATCTCCGTAATATTGTGTTAGTGATGCCATCTGTTAGGCAATCATGAGACCTCTATAATGCACTTTATATTATGGCTAAAAGAGGTATCTGTCAAATTGTGTTAGTTCTGCTATCTGTTAGATAATCATGAGACCTCTATAATGCACTTTATATTATGGCTAAAAGAGGTATCTGTCAAATTGTGTTAGTGCTGCTATCTGTTAGATAATCATGAGACCTCTATAATGCACTTTATATTATGGTTAAAAGAGGTCTCGGTAATATTTAAATTAATATTGTATGGAAATTATTTGCTGGGGTTTCTTATGGGATTTAAGATCTACAAATTGCTGCACTGGAAAATGTGTTTAATGTTACTTTCCCTCTTGTCTCCCTGTACCCCTCATTTTTTTAAATCTTCACATCATCATAAATAATTTTATTTATTCTTAATGTGTATTCTAATTGAAAACTTTTTATTCATTATGTAGCATTTTGTAACAAGACATTTCTTAAATTTATTCGTGTATTAAATCAATTTATATAAATATAATTAGCAAAATGTTATTTACTAAGAAATAAATTATTTTATTTCAAAGCTTCTTTCTGCCTAGCATGAGTTTGATATACAATTCACTAAAAAAATACATAACTGGCCTTATATAATATATATGATGGCTATTAGAAAAAAAAATCAATACCTTTCCTTTTAAGGGTTGATTTAAGTTATAACATAGCTGAACCACTATAAAATTATATAAAAAAATTGTAAGCTTATCAAAAAAATGTTTTAACAGATAGTTTTATTCAACAACGTATTACTATCCATCCCGATTATAATCAAGGTGGAATTTAAAAGAAATGTAGCCAGATTTGCGTGTAAAATGACTAGTAATATACCATTTAGAAAAAATAACAATCTCAGTGCACACCCAACATGCATTTGAGCCCTGACGTCCTTATCACTGGAAAACTAAGTATATGAACCTAATGTTTGATCCAAATGCCCACAAGTGATAGCTAATACATGTGCAGTGCCGTGCGTCAAATTCTATTCAACCTGTTGTACACGGATGCTTGTACAGCTTCGCTCTTCCGACGCTGTATGCCAAAACTTCGAGCACAATTTAATAGTATTAGCATAGTTTGCTGTATGTACGTTTGTAGGGATTGTGTAGTACATTTGGTTCAACCAAACTATATTTGCAATTTTGGCGTTGAATTTCCGAACACCCTGGATAAATACATATTTTATAATGATATAGAATTCAATCATCAATCTTTACTCATTTAAAACCAATAAAATCATGGTAGTTGGATTAGATTCCTTGTTTACATTTTCCATGCCGTACTGTAGCCGGTGAGTTTTTTCGATGCCATAGCCCTTATGTTGACCTTTTTTTTTATGAATGAATGTATAAGTAGGATTTTTTCAGAAAAACTAGATTTAAGTAAAATAGCTATCAAAATCGTAGCATTGTAAATGATATAATTATAAGTATTTATATGATATTTTAAAAGTATTAAGCCTTTCACCTTAATTTTTATTGAAACCATATTTTACAAAACTAAGCCATTTCTTAAATAATGCGTCTGAACAATCCATTTATTTATAATTTCAATTGAAATTAATTTTGATATTTTTGAAAAAAGAAATAGCTTATTTTATCTTAAAATGTATTTTTAAAACAATATTTTTCTGTTGTGGTTTCTGTATCACAAAATAATGTAAAACTCATGAGTAGATTTATAAGGAAAGATTTAGTAGCCGAGTTCTCCCCTCGAAAGCAAAAAATTAAATATAAAACCAACAGTGCTTAGTAATGGCTGCCCATAACTCACCCAAACTCTACCCCTGACAGCTTCTCTTCCTGCATGGCCTGAACTACCCACAGCACCTATATTCAAACTAACTTTCTATGAGAAAGTAATGTTGTCGGTTGTTTTCAAATGTTTTTTAAAGTTATTATTAATAAGGGCTGCCACTATTTTATTACCATAATATTTCCTATGGTTTCCAAAATAATTTCTCATTTTATAAGGAACTATGGATTTAAGTTGTGCTAAAAGAATTATTTATTTATTTTCAAAATACTTTTAAAGTAAAGTAAATCTATTTAGTGGGCGCTTAAAAACAAAATATTGGATCTTTAAAGGGGATTATTTGTAGCCCATTGTGTTTAAAAATGTACGGTGGGGAAGAGGAAAGGAGGAGTGGGGCAAGATAAATATTCAAATAATTTTTTAGCACCTTGTCTTACTACCCTTTCAGGTTATCTGCCAATGTATTAATTACACCAATTTATTAAAGAGAAGAAGAAGGTAAAATGTAGATGAAGTGTACCGGCATTAGCTTGGAGGGAATTTGGAAACATACTAAGGAAAATTCTATCCTTTGTATACCCGAATAAGACACTATTAAATTTGCAGTTGAATTTCCAAAATGTATAAATCCGACCTTCTATCTTTGCGAAATAATCTGTTCTTTTTCCGGCTCTTCCTGTTTTAAAAGAGCGTTGCAAACCTCATTCTTAAGATATATCGAATAAGAGGTACATTTAACCACCTCAGTGGCCACGTGGTCTAAGGCTTCACTCCCGTTGTAGATTGGATTGTCAATGATGGGGAGACCAGGGTTAGTATCCATGTCGGGTGAACTGTGGGTGGTTTTTCCTAAATGATTTTCACTCTTACTCTATACAAATGTAGATACACTTCCTCTGAATGAAACCTTATTCATGGCATATAAGACGTAATGACCGAAAAAAATCTACTCATCCTTAACAGATTAGCATAATATTGGGGTGAGGTGATCACCTCTGCACCCGATGTGAGTGAGTTCAAGCTCATCTGGGATTTACAAATGTTTCTTATATGATAAAAATCCGTAACACGATTTTCTTCGGAGTGGAAGTAAATCCGTCCGTCCCATATTGATTGGGAATGTAAAAGAACCCTGGAAAGTATGTTAAAATACCTTTGCCGGCAAAATTAGTAGATCCTTTGACTCTCGTTCATAGAAATTCTCGTGCGCTGATATAATCAGTCAGTTCAGAAAGTGCAGTTGAATACTTCAAAATAATAATTAATAGTGTTAATAATAGCAGGCCCAACTCAGCTCCCGGCTCACGCAAGGTAGGGAAGTTAAAGGGGAGAGGGGCGGGGAGACAAGAAAGGTGTGCAGTGCATTCGTATTTGAATGATTACGCGACATTTTCCGCGGTCACGATGGAGGACAAAGTGACAAAGTTTCTTGTTAACAACTACAGTATGTCCCTATTAAGACAGAATGAAGATTTGTGTACAATGCTTATCTGTGAAGCCATTCTAAAATATTAAAAAACGGCCTTTTCAATGCAGTTTTTATCCAAACATCATTTAATATTTCAACAATGTTCTGTGTTAGGAACTTCTATTAACTCTTTATCTCCATTAACGTTTAATCAGTAATGATCCACGTGTAATAGTGTTGGTATAAATCTACGATTTCTAGCCGACTGTATCACAGAGTCGATTGGCATGTGAAACATGAGTGTAAATAGTATATATTCGTATAACTTGAACGTGTAGTAAATCATAGTGATAAATAAAAAGTGATAGTCGATGCATATGAATCTAAGTGTAGATAGGAAGGAAAACCCACATTAAACTCACAATTATTTGATTCGAGTCCCTGCTTTTCAGTTGGTCACAGTAAGGTGTAATGCCTTAGCTTAGGGATGGCGAGACTTTTTAGACCCGTGTGCCACTTAAGGGAAAGCTAAACTTTGGAATAGTATAGTGTGCCATATCTTGTTTACATTTTTAATGAATATTTAAAAATAAAAACTTGTAAAATATTATGAAATATAATGAGCCCATCAAATAAAATAGTAAATATTTTATTAATTACTAATTTTAAACAATTAAAATGTATTAAAATGTCAAAGTGAGTGCCTTGGACAATATTAATATCATAAGACTAAGGTGCGGTGGGAGGGATGGCAAATTTAAGCGAAGCGTTGTTATAGTTTTTATATAAAAACACTTTTTTTGTCAATATAAATCAAATATAGCTCCATTATAAATAGAGAGTTTAATTTTCTGAACACGGTGATGTATGCTTACAGTTGTTGAATATCTGTACAGGGTGCCCTGGAATTTAATGACAACTATTTCTCGTCATTTAAAAAGTTTATAATCTAACACCGCTATGCTCAAAACAGATATTCAACAACTGATGATATCACCATATTAATAAAATTAAACTCTATTTTTCTAATGGAGCAATATTTTATTTACTTTGGCAAAAAAAAAGTGTTGATAAAAAAATTGCAGGAATAATTAACTCGCCTTCCGCCTTAAAGTAAAAATATTAGTCGTAACACCTTCAAGGGGGAAAATACAATAAATATAATAATATATAAATATTAAAATCCAAAATTTACACAACTTTACCTATTATAGTTTTAAGCGTTTTGTATTCTTCAAGGCAAATATTTATTTTCGGCTCTTAACTTGCCTTCAACAGCACATAAGACAATTTCTAAACATTGACTGATTTCACAAAGTTTATTATTACATGAGAATGACATAGTTGTCAAAACATTATTCACTTCAGATTAAGTAAAAGTTTTATTTAGTGTTTTTTCATGTCGGCGTGCCACCCCACCACCCAAACATTGATGGTGTGCCACCCAGTGGTATGCGTGCCATAAACTTGTCATACCTGCTTTAGCTCGTTCAGCTACTACCACGGATCTTGAAAAATTTGGTATTTTAATATTTATTTAAATACTTAACTTTAATCTATTGCTACTCGTTGGGGTTAAACGTACATGTACTAATTACACAAATGCTAGAGATAAGGACGATTTAATTTTGAGGAAGTTTACTCAAATTTTCACAAAGAGAGAGAGTTTAGTGTCATTTTAATAGTACAGGAGGAAAAGGTTTGTCACAATACCCACATTGTCTACGAACACAACTTTTATACCTAAAACCCAATAAGGACCCAGAAAATAGTTTTAATTAATATAAATATGACAGATTTCTTTTAACCATGAACTTAAGTGCATTGGAAAGGTTTCATGATTGTCTAACAGATGGCAGCACTAACTGAAAAATTGAGTAAAATTGGAACTAACCTCTTTTCCCCCGCACCATTTATTTAAGAAAAAATACCCTCTTATTAAAAAATACATAACAATTCTTCTATACATATAAAATGTGGCTGATAAACAATGAAAACAGATTTGGAAAAATAACCTTTACTTTTAAGGGCTGGTTTTAAATTAGAACGCTACTGATCAAAGTAAAAGAAAATAAATTGTAATCTCATCAGAAAAGAAGCTATAAAATATATCTTTTTCACAAAGACTTACTATCCATTCCGGCTATATTCAAAGTGGAATTTAAAAGAAACGTAATCGCATTTACGTGTAAAGTGAGTGAGAAACCATTTAGAAAATTTACCTTTAGTACACCCGTACGGATGTCGAACCCCAATCCCATTGTCATAGGCAGTACTGTTTTAGAAGGAAGAGAGACCTTTATAACATTCGATCAATAAAACATTTAACACTCAGTAGAACATTTTGGCTAGGTATCCACCATTAATGGTGTGCGAAGCTTCGAAAAGTCGAAGTCGAAGGTCGAATCTCCTTCGGCTTCGACTTCGACATCTACAATAACCTTCGCATATTCGAAACACTTTGAAGGAAGGATAAAACTTCGATACATTATCAAACGATTTAATTTTAACTTAATAAATGTTACATTTTTCAATATTTAGTCATTTTAAAACAGTTAATATAAACAATTTTAACCCTGACTAGTAATTTAACTAACACAACCTAAGCATGGATCAAAAACAGGTAAGTAAATGTTAATACAATATATTCACTATCGCCAACATAGTTTTGTAAAAAATATCTATAAAGAAATAACACCATGGTCACTGGTATGAATCAGAGAAAACGTTTTAGTTGTGCTTTCATCGTAGCTCGCGTCCAATGTTTGGTCTTTAATATTATCTCGCTTTGGAATCATCTGTGACAAGTTTCCAAGTGCATTTTGACAAAGAAATTTTTCATAGCTTCTTCGCATTTCCTTTATTATTCAAAATGGCTGATACGGAAAGTAGGAAACGAAAACGCAATTTAATTTATAAGTATTATCAGAGAAAAGCAGATAAAAATATATGAATATGTAAAGTTCGCAAAATAATATTATAAACTCCACGATATAAGTAAAAATTAAACCTTAATTAAGAATCAAATAGCCAAAGCTATTATTTATTCGTTTTAGTGAAGATTCCTCCATCTAGATATCATATTCTGAAAATTTTAATATGACACCAAATTGAGCCAAAGTACCGGGTTCTATCTTTGTGTCCAGGTGTCATTTTCAATTTCCAGAATAAAATGTAATTAATAAGTTATTAAGTTTATCGGTAAGCCTATGTGCATTAAGTACTAATATAGTCCTTAGGTAACAAATAAGGAAAATTTTCTCCCTATTATTACTGACAAGATCAAGAAAAATAATTAATTAAAAAATTTAAAGTGGCATTAAGTGACAACAGAAATCCTAGGTAGCTTCGACTTCAACTTTTCTTCTCAAGTTTCGCTTCGATTTTGCATTTGAAAAGTGGCCTTCGCACACATCTATCCAACATAATATAATCCCATGTGAAATATATAGAGAAGAGCCAAGATCTGTTTGGTCAAATGGGGCACATAAAGAGGAGGGGGTAAAGTGTATCACAGGTACATTTTCCACAAGCTCTGCCTACCCTGACAACAATTCACACCACGCGACTGGCTAGGTGTTATCCGTGGGGCGAGAGGAGGCTGTTGATAATTCATTGATCTAGGATCAAAGCAAAGCTTTCATCAAGATCCTCATTCAACTTGTTGGGGATACTAGATCCTCATCACGTTCATCTGAGGATTGGACCAGATTAAACAATAGGTTCAGTTAATCAAAGCAATCGAAGCGAAACACAATTATCCCTCTTAGGGATGTATATTATTTATGAGGACAATGGTCACAAAACCCTTCATCCCTCTGATCTTTTTTCACCCTTTAGAAAGGGGTGAGAGAGACTGATCAAATGGGCCAGTGAACCAACAGAGCATATTATTAAATAGCAGTACTATTAAAGCAATTTTTCGTTCAGCACCGCTTTTTATTACTTCCTTAAGTTTTACAGACATCATGTACTAATTACACTAATGGTTTAGGGATGAGGAAGCTTGAATTTAGTTGAAGTGTACTCGCATTTGCGTGGAGGGATAGTGTAAAACTATTTTGGAAAAATTACACTCATTGCTTCTTACTACGTCATTAGAATATACGTATAGTTTGTTCTAATTCTGCTAATAGTTTAGGGACGCGGAAGATTGAATTCAGAAGAGGTGCATTCGTATTTGCGTGGAAGGAGAATCTAAAACCATTTTGTAAAAACCACCCTCAATACACACGAACAGGATTTGAACTCCGATCTCCCTCTCATCGGAAGTTACCCAACACGCGAGTGATTCTTTATACCCCTCACTTTAATGTCCGCGTGATCTAAGACAGTGTTTCCCAACTTAAAACTTCCCGAAGGTCACAATAGAATCTACGAGTCTAGTGGAGGGCCGCTACATAATCGGGATGTAGGGGATACCGGGGTTTGAATCTCAATCATATATATTGAAGGGGATTTTTATTTAAGCGTTTTATACTATTTTTCCATCCCCGTGAATTCAACCATACTCATTCCTAACACATTAGCGTATTTAGTACATAAATGAATTGTTAGTAAGAAGTGGTGAAAAAAAATTATAGGACACAATCGTACAAACTTTTTAATATTGTGTATTATAGCTTAAAAGACAATTTTCATAAATAGGTTTTTAGTAAACTAATATAGCAAACAAATCTCAAACTTTCAAAAATATTTTTTTTTTCGACTGTCTTATATTTATTTATTATTTTTAAATATAAAAACTATTCTTATTTAGAGTAAAAACTGTCATAAAGTTCCCATTTTTAATTCAATCTTCAAGTTCAATTTCCAAAACATTCAAATTCTCTATAGCTTATTGTAAGTAAACTACCCTTAAATTAACCAATTCATTTTATAAATAAATATACATTATTATTGATATTTAAGTAGTCTCCCGAAACAAATCACTAAAGAATTTTTTAAATATTCAATTAAAAAATGTATCAGTAAAATCCCTATATCCAAGTTTAACCCACAAAACAAGTGAACAGTTTTATTCGTCATGTTAAATGATTCTAGTATCGGACCCCTGGTTAAGTGCCAGCCCGATCGATTCCAAGTGGTTTTGATGAATATATTAACTATTTGCACACGGGTTCGACCCATAATTCAATTAGTGTTCATCAAATTAATTTAAGATCAGTAATTATTTACATCACTTTAAAAAGTGAGATTTATACCCATGAAGGTTATCGAACTCATGTTCCTTTGTTCAGTAGGCACACGCACTACACGTTTAAACATGATATTTGAACCCTCTTCAGTAGTTGAAGGGGAGATTGGATTTATAACTTTGTTCGGGTGCGTTAATGTTAATTTTTTTCCCTCAAATGACTATCCTATCAACATCTTCGCAAATGAAAGTACACTTATTCTTAACTCAACCTTTCTTATTTCTAAAATATATGAGCATAATTTTGTATTCATTCCGCACATCCTACCACTTGTTTGGGCTATAAGCATATAAACTAATATGCGCTAATATGTTAGGGATAGTAAAGGTTGAATTTAGAGGAAGTGTACCTGTATTTGCGTGGATGTGGAGTGTAAATTGATTTAGGAAAAAAAACTTAATCATTTTGTCACACCAGGGTATGATTCCCGCAGTCCAGTCTATTTAAGGAGTGATAACTTCCAGTGGTTTTCAAACTGTGGTACGCATAACCTCGGGGTTACGCGTGAAGCTCTAGAGGCAAAATTGACAAAATCACAAGAGAACTAAAATGTCAGGGATTTTTTCCCTTTTGATTACCTGACTAACTTGTTCATTATTGTTGCCAAACTGTTTATGACGCCTTTTTCAACAACGCATCTATGTAAGGGTGGTTTTTAATCCCTAGTGTACCTAAAATAGGGGTATTACAATAGGCTAAATTTGTAAGTGGACTCTTGGTTTAAAGTTTCAACAGAAAAACCAAACGTTGGAAAGTTGTGTCAAGCCATAGATATAGAGGAACACCACCCTCACTAAGAAACTTTTAGAGAATTAATAATCTCTCAACTTAAAAATTAGGACTAAGAACATTCCTTTGAAAAATGTATGTATGCTATGCTGCCGTATTACAATATGTCGAGGTGTGTAGTGCTGCGCACCTAACTCCTATGCAACCTGTTGTACACAAATGCTTGAACAACTTTGCTCTCTCAATGCTGTACGTCAAAATTTTGAACATAATTTAATGGTATCAGCATAGTTTTCAGGATGTAAGTGTATAAGAATTATGTATTACTTTTGGTTCAAACTAGATACATGTGCAATTTGGGCTATGACCCTATATATATACACACACACACACACCATCTCAATTCCATGAAACAAACACTTTTACAGTATGTTATTGCGTTACTTGACTAAAGACCAGTTAAATGACGTAACTGCTCTATTTTGAAATCTCGTGAATATGTATTAGGTACACGTTTCACCACCAGTTTTTAAATGCACTAAAACTTAGTTGATTTGAGTCACACTGAGCACGTCACCAACAAAGGTCACGTGGTCATTGAAGCAAGTAAATTGGAACAATGCCTTGGAGAGGAGAGCAAATAGTTGTAATTGCTCCGGGCCCCTGCGAGGATACGCTCCACCGCGCAGCGTATACCTATGGCGGGTTTGTCTACTTCTCGGGGCTCTTCGCACGTGCCCTGCCAAACGACAAACAATTACCGTGAGAATGGTTGCTTGTATTCAAGTATCCTCAAAGGCTAACGACCTGTTTACGTGATACAGGACAGAGAGATTGTATGACAAAGGAAGGTATATGGGTTCGATATGAGATGTTACCACAAACACGCCCAATTTCTTTCTTCCTTCGTTTATTAAAGGCATTTGTTACAAACGGTAAAATAGAACCACGGCTAAATTTGTAACAAGTTAACTAATTGGGATTTGTATGCATTATTTACTAAAAAACATAAATATTCCCATTGATAATTTGTTCGACATAATTGTACAAACTTTTGATATAGTGTATTATTTCTTGGAACAAAAATTTCAAAGATAGGTTTTCACCAAGCTAGCTCTAAGTAGGTTTTCCTCAGAAAAAACCTAATCTTTTTAAACACAATAAAAGCTCTTTTTAAAAATATATTATTTATTGTAAAAATAAATTCAATTTTGAGCTAGATCTTAAAAGCCACTTTTAAATTATTTCAAATTTGTTTTCATGTTTGTCAAAAGGAAAAATATCAACATAACTTACTACATATAAAATAGTCCCCAATTACCGCTTTTGAGAAAACTTTCTAAAGCTATTTTCAAAAATAAGTAATCTACTATTAAATAAATTTCTTCAGAATAACAAATATATATACTTATTTAAAGTATAAAAAAATCTTACCATTTACCTATTTTGAATCAAACTTTTTGAGCCTTTTCAAAACGTTCAAATTTTAAACAACCAATCATCAGTAAACAATTATTAAACAATTTTTTTTCCGGATGAAAAGTATAAATTTTTATTTGGGATGTCAAACTTTCCCTATATATACATTAAAAAACTATTTCAAGTATTTAAAAAAATGAATTTTTAAATATACTTTGATATTTAACTACCCTCAAACATATAATATATATATATATATATATATATATAACACGTATACAGTTTCATTTGTCAGGACAAACTCTCCCAAGATATCAATTTTAAACAAAATTGATACAACCATTTTTTTTAAAATTTGTATTAAAAAAAACACTTATCTGTAAACTACCCTAAATTTGAAGGCTGGAATCGAAATCATAAAAAAAATCCATATAACATATAAATATCAGGCTTGAACAAAATCCATAGAGCCGTTTCATATTTGTGCCCAAGGACGTACAAACATAATTGTAAAATCCATTTTTGGGGGTTGGTGAGCTTATAAAACGTAAAAGATTCCACGATATTAAAGATAAAAAATAATTTTAATAACATATTTAATCATAAAAAGCGAAATAATGATATAGAACCACGATAATTGGTCAAATTCATAGGCTAAATTTTAGGATCATGAATTTCTTACATTAAAATATTATACTATTAATTACATCAAAAGTACTTTAAAAGTGTATTCCCAATCGATAAAAGGCACAGTGGCCACGTAGTAAAGTGGTCAGTGCACCTGACCAAGAGTCTTAAGTTCGATTCCAGACCGGTAATTGAGTACTTTTATCTTATTGTGAATTATTCCAACGGTCGCCAGGGGTTGGTAAATTAGCCCTCAGTCACACCGGCTCGACAACTTCATAATAACTATCATCACAAAATCTCATTGCTGGTAGGAGACAACCTCCTATGGTGTACCCTGGACAAAGCACCATGCCACCAGAGCGACAAATAGTCTACATATAAGGCGACCTAGGCTGAATATCATTTACCTGCCGGTCACACACGAATATGTCATATTATTAGAAAATAAAGGGACGAAAGCAACGATATATAACTAACTATAACGATTAAACGGTTAGCTCTGTATAGCTAACTGGTGTACCATTGTTGCGCTAAGCCAAAGGTCCTGGGCTCGATTCCCGTGCCCAGATGTCGTTTTTCAATTCATTCGAATATGTTTCAGATACGGCTGATCTTCGTATTTATAATCATTCCTCGCCTCACCCCCCAATCTTCACCGTTCATATAAATAAACTTAACGGTGTTACGTTTCTTTGTTCCGTCCTATAATGTACACCATACTGGAACAACACAAAGTAAATTTTAAACCTTTCAGCTTGTAACGGAGTAAACTCATCAATGTTTGTTTTAGATGATCTCGCACAATCTCTTTACTTATTCAAATGTAAAATACGATCGAGTTGTAAATGAGTTTCCTCATCGTCCGTAAAATGGGCTTCATTTACAAGTTTGATAGGGACAGAGATTGACACAGAGACGAGCTATTATCTCTATAATCATAGTTTGTTAATGTTCTGTTTATTTTGTATTGAAGAGGGGATAAATAAATGGTGCCGCGCTCCACATAGACTTTCTTTCTCTTTTATCTTAAAAATAGTGAAATTTACTTAAAACTTGTAAGATTTGGGAAACTAAATAATACACAGTGTTGCAGAAACAATTCAACATCATGAATAGATATAATTGTACAAACTGTTACAGAAACATTTAGAAAAGTGTTACATCATTGTCGGCCAAAGAGCATACCAATCATTTTTCAAATTGTCGAAGAGCCCAATGAAAGTATATAGCTTAGAAACTATTGGTTTAGTAAAAATATATCTCAATTAAACTATTAGTTATATTAGTTATATCACTAAAACTTAACTATCTCAAATATTTGCGTGGATATGATCAAGTTTTTATTTATTTCTGCTTTTGTAAGGTACACCCGAAGTAATGTTCACGGGAGGAAAAGAATCGCATTTTTATATAAAAATGTAAATAGTGTTATCAAAATTGTTAGAATATATTTTGAGAAAATTGATCCTCTCGCTATTTGGCCTTCAGTAAACTACCCTGTCTATTTCCAAAATCCCCTCGGAGGAATCTTATGAAAGCCCCCAATACCAAGTCTTAGCCATATCAATATAATGGTTTTGCCTCTAGGCTGAGATACAAACCCAAACACAAGAGACAGAGAGATGACGTATTGAAAACAAAGTTTTGGTGTCAGGGGATCACGAAACGTTGACATTTATCAGAATCTTGAGATCAATTGTCTTTATGATCACAAAACTTCTCTCTCCTGGGTGTCGAGCTAAAGTAATAATAATTAGTCATGAGATTTAATCAAAGGCCCGGGTCATTGTTTTTTCTTCACTACTTTTGAGCTAACTTCATTTAATTACACTAATTGTGTAGGGACGAGAGAGGCAGTATTTCTAGAAAATGTGCCCACATTTACGCGGAAGAGTAGAGAGTGAAATAGTCGTGACTGGGATGCCATTTAAGGGGTTTAAAAAATATTCAATTACACACCCGCCAAAATTTGAAACTCAGTCGATTCTATGCCTAATCCTTGGACCGCGTGGTCCTAGGTGCAACACCTGGCCCGACCAACCACCTCAACCTGGCAATGTGTATCCGCACCAATCAGATGCAGGGGTTTACCAAAGAAAGACACAATTAATACGTCGGAGCCTTAGCGCCTGTTTAATATTGCCGCGTCGTACAAACACAAATTTGTCTTCGTTCCCGCATGGTCACCATCAGGTGGTCTCCTTAAACTTGTGGCCCAAGGCAGGTGCTCTGCTAGTACCTCTGGTCGGCAGGATTCTCCTACGTCAATTAGTGACCGGGCTTGAACCGTTGACCCTCCAAGCCACGCTGAGCTGCACTACACTAACAGTCTGGAGGTGACGTCACAAAAACCAGAACAAAAGGTAATTCAGTACCGCAAACATACGTCGCCAGAAAACGAGATCAGATGATCTTGAAGATTTTATCTTATTATCAATTAACCGGGATATTAAACACAAGATTACCAATGAACCTGCAATAATTTTATTCATTCTCAATTTGTAAACAGAGAAATTGGGATAATTTGAGTGGATTTTAAATGTTTAAATAAATAGCTTTCAATTTAGTTGTATTAATTTTGTTTTACTGGTATCAATCCCAGTGTTTTCTAAAGTAGAATATAGAGAGCGTCCCCCACCCCCTTTTGCGACACATGGCTAGAGTTGTATTATCTACCTAGATTATGTTTTATTTGTGGGATGATATTAAAGTCGTAACTAGAGCGGAAATAAAAAAATTGTGCCTCTTGAAAAATATTATTATTTTAATTATGTTGAAATCTTATATTGGTACTATGATTACTTGTTAAAATATTGGTTACAAAATCATAGAATTAAAATAATTTTGTATTGTTAAAAGATCTAAACTTTTATTATTGGGATTAAATTTGGTGCCCAGGGCCAGTGCCCCACCTGCCTTACCCAAGTTACTCCATTGGGCGAGAGGGGCTATTAAAGCCCACTTTTTTTGACATTATATTTGAGATTTCGTGATGCGTGCTACGCTTGCGTTCAAAAAATAGAGATGGAGTTTTCAAACACAGGGGCTACTGAATGGTGAAATAGACGATCTTGAAGGACATGTCCTTGACTGTATACTTATGTTCAAGGTAAATTGTACAAGCTACTTTATGTATGTATGTGTGTATGTATGTGTGTATGTATGTATGTATGTATGTATGTATGTATGTATGTATGTATGTATGTATGTATGTA
>CABEEJ010009001.1:0-11978 GCA_901482245.1 Timema douglasi
GGGGGGGGGTAGAAACCAAGGTCTTAGTGTACACATTCATTTTAACAACTGATTATATGAGCACATGACTTACAAACCAGACTTATTTATAGAAGAAACAAAAGACTTAAACCTTCGACTGTTAATAATTATTCACTGTGTTAGATATAACCTTTTGAATAATAGTCTTACTTTATTAAAATTTGAAGCCAGATGTCCACAGTCTGATATGACTGGATTGTAATGAGTTAGATTGGTGGTATTGGGGTTGATCAGGGCTTGAATTCCATATGGATGTATTGGTCTTTTCTCCCCTCCGTATAGTTTATTTATGAGGGTTTAAAATTTTCTTTCCACACCAATGTTGGAGAGCTTCCTTTAAAACTACTTTTCTAGATCATTAGTAAACCCGGTTTTGAACTTACTTTTAAAATAAATTTTTATAATATTAATTATTTACTCTTTTAATTTTGTTTCACTGAATGAACAGCATAAAAAAATAGGTTATTTTTTGGTCAAGGTTGATGAAGGAATATCCACAGAAAATCATTCTGATTAAAAAGCTTTTTGAATAACATCAAAATATATCATACTTCATCTACCTCCATCTTTATTAGAAACTAATACACACTATTTAACCTCCTCAGTAATCAAACAGAATATCTTTTAAGTAGAATTTATTTTAATAAATGTATTTAATAATGTATTTTTCTGGTGACCTGGTGGTCTAGGGGTAATGTTTCAGACTTCTATGCTGGCGTCCGGGGTTCAATCCTCGGTCCCGGCACAGATTTATATGATTACCCAACCCTTCCTTCACCTCTGACAAGACATCTTGTGAATGTGAGGATTGCCAGGTTTCCACCGTGGTTCGAATCCCACGTTAAACTGTAGGTCCTCCATTTCATCTCACAATCACCCTACCATTACACATTAGCGTAAGTGCAGTATAACCCGAACGGGTAGTAAGACGCGGTGCTAATAATAATAATGGATTTTTCTAACTTACCAATAAATTGCTATTTTTCTAATTAAAAACCGTGGCTACCATTGGTTGTCAATATCGCCCTCTCTTTCCTTCTCTCTGTAAGCCCTCCTTCATCCTTTCCTTAGTCACAAGTCGCCAACCGAGGCGCTGAGTGTTAGAACCCGTTATGGCCCAAACAGCCCCTCAGTTTCCTGACCAACTCTAGGGTAGGCAAGCCGCTGTGCCGACCGACATTGCGGGTTGCACTCTTCTCGACTTGCTGTGGTGAGGATTCACACGCTCGCCGAAAAAGGTGCGAGAAAAACGCAATCCCTTGATGAGCTCTAAGCCAATCCCAAGATGTACACCCCGTCATAGTGAGGACCTCCTTTTCAGCTCAACTGGATCCAGCTTGTTCGACTCTACTTGAGAGCTTCTTATTGGGAGATCCAATCAAATATACAAATACACCAACACAAATCAGAGCGCATGCGCAATTGAGATAGAGGCAAGCAGACAGCTTAATTGATAATTTAGAGGAGATTTGAATAGCTCGTACTAAGCTGTATCATATCACAGCACTATAATTTGAAAAGTACATCGCCATAATTATCTAAAATATCTGTTTATTAATTAGACTATAGCATTTGTTGAATTGAATGGTAGTATTTGTTAAGTTAAATGGCAAAACAACTTAGGTCTATATCCATTTCTGCAGGCATGTCAATTCATGATCCACTAACCCAGATTATACTATCTACCTGCAGTGGACCTATTAATCAAGCATATTGTACATCGGTTCCCAATATGTGGGTCATGACCCAAGAATGGGTCGCTGACATATTTTTGTTGGATCAAGTTATTAATTTGTTTAATATAACATGCTTTTTGAAATTAGTGTTGGTATATTTATTTTATTTCCAAATCAAAGTGGCTACCCTTTTGGTTAAAAGTCTGGCTTGAATATTCAGATCTTTCAAAACAATCAATAAAATAATCAAACCTTTAATGACTACAGATCTTTGTGAATGTTTGTTTTCATATTTGGAACTAAAAATATAGAGATAAAAATATTTTGGTTAGTGGTTTTCTCAGAATAAAAATTATTTTGTTTGATCATAACGTGGATATACTTTCTTAATCCAAGCAACAAACTTTATCTCGTTAGTTATTTCTCATTTTACTGTATTTTTATCACCGCGTATTAATACCTGTTCAAGTTGTAAGTATTTTTTATAATTACTTTAATGGGGTGGGGATGAAGAAGGAAGCTATTAGAGGTAATCTAACAGTATTTGCGTGGAAGGAGAGTGGTAAACCATTTAGGAAATAACACCTCCAATAGACTTGGTCGGGATTAAAACCCATTTTCCACTTTTATTGTCAGGCCAGCCTAACACTCGAGGGATACCTTAGACTATTCGGACACTGAATCTAGCCTCAATTAACTGTTTGAGCGAATGAGGACCTACAAACTGCAACACAATAATTTTCTTTACTGAAATTATCAACAATATTAATAATATCCATAGTTAATTGTAGTAAAGAGATATTTGATATTACAAATATTAGGAAATAAATTTATGTGATATTTGGAAATGACTTGATATTTTTGCAAAACAAACTTTACATCAAAAGATTAGATAATATATTAGATTACATAATTTGGTGTATTTTTAAAAAATATTAAATTCACTGTGGATAAATTTAGTCCACAATAAATGTAATATTTGTTAAAATATACACATTTATTTAATCTTATATATCATCTAATCTTTTGACGTGAAGTATTTTGGAAAAACCATCAAGTCATTTCCAAAATACAATATTAGTTTATTTCCTTAAATTTGTAATATGATACTATCAATATTTTGTAGAAAAAAAAATACAAAAATGAAAGTATCTTAGCAATAAAATAAAATAATATTTTTTTGTGAACTTTTGTCAAGGTAGGAAATACTCATTCGAATTTAGTGGGTCACCAAATACTGATATGTATCTTAATTTTAAGTTTTTCGTAACATAGTGTAATTTTTAACCACTGTAATCTAGTACACATATTTGCACCACCAAGGAAGAAATGAGGGACATATAACTAGACGCACCTGGAGGGAGAGTGGAATTTATTTTTAGTAAAACTACCCTTATAACACTCGGCTAAGATTCTAACTCTGACCTCCACGTCACCAGCAGACCAAAAAGATTTAAGTTTTGTCCACGTACACTGAAATGAGTTTGTAAATACTTAAAAATGAAATGTAAATTTTAAATAATAGTTTTCATGATAAAAACCTAAAAAGAATGTTGAGTTATTATTTTTTATCTTACAAATATAAAGACAATTTAAAATAATATATTTAAGGTACATAGTGTAAAAATGTAGTTAGAATTTAAAATTATAATTCCAATGTTTATTATGAGTCTTAAAACAATAATTACTGTTTAGTTGGTTAGGATTTGCCTTTTTATATAGTACTTTTTCAAGTTACCACTACTAATTAAATATAATAAGATTAAGTCAAATTAAAAAGAGTTTAATCAATCTAACTAGAGATTCAAATTTCATAACCACCTAAATTTTAAACTTTTTACAATCATATAGGCATTACATTCAAATCTAAGAATTTTTCTAAAAAATATTCATATAATATATTTAATAGTGTTTGAGCTTAAAACGCCTTTAATATGTAGATGCATTATTCGATATCTAGCAATGATATGTTTAAATTTACAAAATATTATAGTTTAAGATTTATGTGTTTGCATGGTTATTTTACTAGGCTTTTTTTATATTTTATATTTTTTTTCGTCTAATGGGTTATATTAATACTGTAACATCTATTTTTCCGCTTTGTATAGTTTACTAAAACTTCAACATTTTTCATTACATCTCACAAACCTACAAATATAAAAATATGAATATAAATATTCAAAGAAAGTATAATATTGTTTCAACAAGTAAATATAATAATATTAAATCACCAATAAGTCTAATCTCGTAGATTCAAAGATAGTACTAAGTCCTACATCTCTCGAGCTCTGTTAATGGGGTCGTAAGTTTTGTTCGACGTCCAAATACGAGATTTATTTTTGTACGTGCCTAACAAACTGGTCGAGAACAAGACACAACAAACCGATCACTGACTAATGACATTCATGGAATCGTTCGCTTCTTTTAGGACTAAAACAACCTTGAAGTGTATTTAAGAAATATACCGATCACTTTTTAGATATAATAACCCAAACAAAATAAAAAATTGCACCCAATATAACACAAATGAGCTTGAAATAGTTCGGCTACTTTGACTTTCCCTGGAACGACTTTTCAAATTGCCCTACCTATCACTGATTAGCTGTCTAATCCACAACTCACCCCACATAAGTTACGTTCGACGTTAATCTGCACATATATTTACATTAACTTAGCTTTTGATACCAACCGATTATTTAAACGTACCGACATTAACCTTACTCGGTGGCCACATGGCCAAAGGTATTACTTTCTCAGTAGAGTACACTAGATTGCAGAAAAACGTGGTTCGAATCCCAGTAGGGTGTACTAACTGTGGTTTTCCCTAATTTTTTCCACTCTTTACGCAAATGTAGATACAATTTCATTAAATTTAATAATCCTCATTCCTTACACATTAGTGTAATTATTATTAATGCAGTATTAATAGTAATGCGTATAAACCGAAAAAGTAGTAAAACGCGATGCCATAAAATACTATTTTATAATAAAAATGTCTGAATTGGATATATATACGCATTCACTTCAAAAAATATTACTATTATTATTTATAAGGGTGTTTACTAAACAAGCACAAAGCTAGACTATTTTTAACCTAATATTTAGGATCCCTAGAACAACGTACACATAACGTAACAAAAAGTTGTTTATTTTGCTTTCTCCACGTCTTACTAGCCGTTCAACCTATCTACATAATTCACTTATTTTGAATAAGTATAACCATATTGGCGTGGAAGGATTGGGGCAACCGATTTATGAATAAAACACTCTGGTACACCCATCTGGGACTCAAACCACGACCATTCTGTCACCACTAAGTTCAATGACACTGGCACCTTTTTCCACGTGTCTACTGGTAATAATGGAAATATAGGTATTTTACGTTAAGTAATAAACACTAATTTGAATAACTTTTATAATAAAATTTAGATAAAATTCTAGTCCTAATGAAATTATTCGACGGTTCTTATATTTTTTTCTGTGTTGGGATCAAAGTTCTAAAACAATCGTTGGACGAAATAATTGACCATTGCTAAGATTGGATGTTACATAACTATCAAAGTTCAAATTAGAATTTGGTTTCGTACTTTTGACGCTTTAAAATGATCAAACCTAATATTGTGCAAGTGTAATACATCCAACGTTGGTAACAATACGCGCTACACGATACCCTGGCACGTTGTTTGAAATTTACTTGATACTAGGAAATCCAGTGTAATCAAACCTAGCCTCCATCATGGCATTACAATAAATAAAAGTTAGGCTAATTTAGGTTGTGACCACGTTATAGTCAACAATATATATAAGCTTGGTCATGTTACATAAATGTCTGAACAATCTTACATCAGGTATAATAAATTAGTTAATTCACGAACAAATATAATTTCAAAAGTTAAAACTGTTGAATAAAATATGTCTCAATAAATAAACCATTTAAATATTTGTAGATGGTTTTAAATATCATGGTTGGCCATGGGGGGAGGGGGGGTATAAGCAGCAACATTTAATACGGTAAGTACTTAGCTAGGTGATTGTTTATTGGGAAACTTTGTTCTAAGCTCACAGAATATTCAGAATATATTAAAACACAATAGGTTCAAGGTTCATAAAACCCGATGGCACAGAAAGTTGTTATTTGGTTCCCAATAAACAATTGAAGTAGATGTGTATATTGCCCGCGTAATAAAAGGGCACGCAAGCAGAACAAGGATCCCCAGGCGATGCAAAGAATCCTCAAAGCGAAGGTGTGTGTGTATGTGTCTAGGAAAACGAAACGACGAAACAATCATTCAGAGAAACGGTTTCGATCATTAACAATTTACTCGGTTTTTTTCTATCACAATCAAAGCGTACGCCGGTCAAAGCAAGACAATGGCGCGAAGAAAATGATGCAATTGTTTCCACACAGCTAGGAAATATGTAACAGACAGCTCAAGGTGTCAAGACTGTGTAAAGTAGGTTCATTAAAACTATTCATTTACTAACAGTTTAAAAGTGCCACCTTCTTGAACACAAGTACAACCATATTTCTTAAGATGTCTCCATAATATTATGTAGTGACTGTTTTAAAAAAAAGTCTTTTATTGGTCTGAGAAAAGATAGATCCATTTTTCTAACAGTGTACTTTGATCTCATTTATCCTTTTAGTGATTGCACTTTTAAATTATAAAATACTCTAATGACGTGTCAATAATTTCAACTCGCATTTTGGCGCGATCTATATTTTAAAATAAAAAATATTGTATTTTTAGAGGTCTGGAACTAAGTAGTCTCAGAAACCACCAGGCGGCCATATTTAGGTGAAGGAGGAAAGGATCTTAAGCTAAGATTCGTATGTTTGCCGTATTTATAACTAATAATGGTTTGTAGCTAAATGTTAAATATAATTCTTTAGTAGTAAAAAGTTTATTTAATTTTATATTTATTAAGTATGCTAAGCTCAACAGTTCCTAAATACCTTTTATAGGCTACGTATTATGGCCTTTGAAGAGAATTTGTTATGTGTGGTTAAAAAGTTCAAATGACAATCTGCTTATGATTTAAGTCAAGAATCATTGAAACTAATATGTTTAAAAACTAAAACTTAAAGATTTCTACTGAAACCATGTTGATTTACTTTGGACCAAAAAGGTTTAGGTAAAAAAAAATGAAAATAGTACAAAATGTAACTTGACGTCTATTCCACCTAAGCTTGAGGGTCCTTGTTAGTTGAAGGAATGATCCGTCATCATTAATGAATTTAAATTTAAATAAAATAAAGGTAGATCTTAAGTTTCAAAGTCAATAATATTGTATCGTGGGGCGCACGTGACCTGGGAGGTTCACAAGCCGTTCACACGTGAACGTGTGAAACACGAGTTCTTTTAGAGATATTGGGGTATGCTGCCGACCAAACACGAGTGAAAATGCCCACAGAATATCCAAAGTTATAGTTATTAAAATTACCACTTACATACACACACACACTGATTAACTGTATATCTAAATTAATTATAACTAAACAAGTAATTAAGTAAAATAAAGAGCCTTAATCAAGTCAGTAACTTAATAAACTAATAGAGCACACAGAGATGTAAGTAAATTGAATGAACAAATTAACAACTATAAAGCATCTAATAACTATTCAAATATTTAAAAACAGTCATAAAAATGTTCATTAACACAGTGTCCACAATAACAACAAAAGTAACTTGTCTCACACACGCTACACGGCGGCGACCCGCTAGACACAAACGCCGGACTCGCTGGTTTACAATATATTTCTAAATTATCTTTACAATTTCCGCTGTGAGTTTATAGAAAATACTTGTTTGAGAAGGGTCTCAGAAGATTAGTTTAATGCCTTCTTTTCAAACATTTTTCAAACTTTAGAATCTTAAAATATAATAGTTTTAAATCAATAAAAACATTTTCATACTTTTAGTTACTAGTTTTTCATATAATTTATTTTAAAATAAACTCCTTTATAGAAAATGTGCCATTTTCAGACATTTTAAATTCGTTTCATCCCTCCGAAAGTTGGCCTCATAAATTCACTTTATATGCATCAACCATTAACACTAGTAGACACGTGAACTAATTGACAGTGATGTCGGTGTTCGAATCTAGAACGAGTACTCTGAGGGCGAGTTTTCATCTCCTCGCTTATTCTGATACAATTCCTCCGACTTGTCTATTTATTAGTTAATAAGATTATATACCTCATTAGCGTAATGCGCATGCTCCTGACGAGTGGTATGAGGCAGCGGAAACGGTTACATACACATAAATATATATTATATAATAGTTAAATTAAATTTAGTTAAAGCTTAGCCGATTATTTTATTAAAAAAATAATAAGTATATATACAGAGTATATTTTATTATATATAGTCAAGCTCGGTGGTCTTGGGGTTAAGTGCCCTCCTTATGTCTTGATGTTCGTGGGTTCAAATCCAGCCGAGGTTGACTATATTTTCTTGAACGATAAACATCTTTAGCACAACTTCCTTTGGAGGGAAGTAAAACCGTCGGTCTCATGTCTATTGTGGTTTGTACCTTTCCCAGGCCCTTTCTTTCTTTCTCGTAGCAATTACCGTGTGCTGATGTAACCAGTCTGTTCTGGAAGGATACTATAAATAAAATTAAAAAAAATGTAAACTAGAACCTGGTTACTTATAACTAATTGGGATCGAAGCTTTCCGGATTGCCAAAAATTTAGATTGAGCGCGAGAATAAAAGGGTAAAATAGTTTCACGAATTTTAAATTATAATTGAATGGGTTTAATCAAATTTTAATCTAATAAACTGATTCATAGCAAGTAATAAATAGAACTTACTATAGTTACTGAAAAAAACATCGTGTTGACTACAACATGTAAATATTAAGCATTTATTATAGCACTGTTTCTTACAATTCTTGTTTAACTTTGATTTTATTAACAAATCAAATTTATTTCATTTGACTTAATTTTTCCCCCCATTTTTCGGAAAATTTGTTTGGATTATCCGGAATTTCAGACTACCAGGGTTCGGTGTAACCAGGTTTTACTGTATGTAGTAGATAGTATGTATAGTCTTAGTCCATAAATACAGTATATTTATAATATATTTATATCACATTATGATAAATAAATAAATAAATTTCAAACTAATATACACAACATTAGACAAATTCCATTAATACAAATATTATTCCAAGATAATTTTATAAAATTTAAAATTAGAATTTCAAGTTCAAATAAATAGCATTAAACATAATTTTTAATGTTCGGTTATAGTTTGTGTCGCGTCCCCTCGATCAAAACTGTGATCTTTTGAAGATAATATCACTCGGACTAGCTACATCGGACGCGAGGAAAACCTCCGCACGTTGTCCATCACTTTACTCTGCATAGATCGTATAGTAGTTTCACCCGCCTCGGTGGCGTAGTTGGCTAACGCGCTTGTCGTGTAGAGCTCGACTGCTGAGGACAGGGAGATCGAGGTTCAAATCTCGGTCGGGTGAACTGGGTGTGGTTGTTCCTAAATGGTTTTCTACTCTACCTCCACGCAAATGCGGGTTCACTTCCTCTAATTCAACCTTCTCAAATCCTAATCCATTAGCGTTATTAGTACTTAAGCGTATAACCCGAGTGGTTAGTAAGACGCGTTGCTAATATTATTATTATTAATATTATTATTATTTTAGTAGTTTTCACCCCACTCTGTATATATATATATATATATATATATATATTATGAAGGTGGTCTTTTAATTTAAATGTGTGGACACCTTCAAACAAAGACCACCATAAGAATATTTCAATATTTTGTGGTATATATACACCATATTTAGTACAACTATATAGCATATAATATATGTATGTGTACACGCGTGCCAGCAGAGACCACCCTCACAATAATCTCTAGCTCTTGTGGCTAGCCCAAGGCTCACTTTATAACACAACACTTCATGAGTAATATCCAAATGGATACATGTGAACTTTGATAAATTATCTAGTGTATTTTTCCTTGTAAAACAGAAATATGTTAATACAAATTGTGACCTCATTGAATCGAACTTTTCCAAAATGGTGGCATCGTGAGACCGAGCTTGTTATGGAAACATTCATCACGTGACTAGACTACCTATTTAACATGTATTTTGGCCAAAGAATTCGCGTACTGAAGTCAGAAGACCCCAACCGGTATTTATGTAATTTACTAGTAAGTTCTGAGCTTACAAATACAAATATTAATCGGTCGAAATGGCAGTTTTGAAATGTGTTCATTTCGTCATTTCATTCATTGAGGCAATTACGCTTATTCGTGGTCTAACGCGCTACTATCGGGTTAGACTAGACTGCTGAAGAGGGGGAGAACGGGGTTCAATCCCAGTCCGGCGAACTGAGAGTGGTTTCCCTAAATGGCTTTCAAATCTTTATCCTCTCCAATGGGGGTGCTCTTCCTTTAAGTTTAACTCTCCTAATCCCTAAAACCACAATCGTAGTTTATTTATAGGCGCGTATCCCGAACGGGTAGTAACGTTCAGTGCGATTATTGAATTATTAACTGGTTGAACTTACTGATAATTGGTTTGTATGTATGCTATATTATAGAGGAAGTGCGAGTAATATGGAATATGGAATACCATTTACTTTTTGAATAGTATCAAAGCGTATTTCACATTTTATCATTGAGTTCTATATTTAACTTATAATTAAATTGTTTTTAACTTTTGTTTAGTGTTTAAATAAAAATTAATAACTTTTAATGTATTGTAAGAGCTCTTAAAAGAGATGTAGGACAAATTAGGGCAATATGGAATACTACACATTTTATATAAATAAATGGTACGAAACTCCAGACGTACTTCCTCACTTTATTGTATAAAAATGGAAATATTTACTCAAATTTCGTAATATATGTGAAACGAAATAATATACACTAGCAAACCCAAGCATATATTTCACTATTCTTATGTAAAACTATTTTTAGTCTCAGTTTTAAATTTTATAATTTTATTTAAAAAAACTATGTCCTCATTTGTAAGTTTGGACCGATAAAAAATATCAATATTGGTCTACAAGGGTTAATCCTTTGTATTAAAATTTCAACTTATGGTTAAAATTTTCGACATTTTATTAGATGTGGCACATCTTTGGGCCATCGTATTGCTATTAAATTCCTCATTTAAAAATGTTGACCAATAAAAAATGTAAATATTGACTATTGAGTCCAAAATGGAGATAGATCATTTTTGTACAAACATTTATACTAAGAGGTTTAAGGAAAAATAACACACTTTTCGAGAGACTTATTTAAATTTAATTATTCTATGGAATTGGGGAATTGTTGCGTTAAAGCTTAATGTAGTATCTCTTTACAACTAAATCTCACAACATTGGTTTTATAAAAATATATGTTTCTTATAAAAGTTTTTTTAAATTTTAATAGTACTAAAATTTTGCAATGATAAGTTATTTAGTATCTCAAAAAGTTGCTGAGATACGGAAATTTCAGCTTCTGTAAAATACCCTAAAATTCATTTTCATGGGGAAATGAAAATAACCAGTTTATTTAAAATCTTAATCAATGCCTATATACAAATTATAGTCAAAATCGTTAAAGCCGATTTTGAGAAAATCGATTTTTTCTCTATTCACCATTTATTAAACTACTATTAATTTTAAGTTTAAACAGACACACAGACAGACAGCATTGCAAAGACCACTTTTTATGGTTTGGGGTGTCACGAGACGTCGACATACATCAACATTTCAGGTTATTTTTTTAAGGTCGCAATACTTTACCTTTTGTGTTAGAAAAGTTTAAAAGTATGAATATTTGAGTATAGAAAGTTATTGGTTTTATAAAATAATGCTTCTGATAAAATATTTGTATTATAAATATATATATATATATATATATATGTAATGATAAGTGATTTCATATCTCAAATATTTTCGGAGATATGATAAAAAATGATAATTTACGCTTCAGACTGGAGCCCTTAAAGTCATTTTACCAAAATATTGAGAGTATCCATTTTGTTTAGAGTATTTATTAATATATATAAATGAAATTTAATCAAAATCGTTAGAACCCATTTTGAGAAAATTGATTTTTCTCTTTTGGCCCTTCAATAAACTACCCTTAATTTTAGGGTTATATATCCAATTCCAAATATACCTCGGGAAATACTTATGAAAACCTTAGCTACCGAGTTTTAGCCTGATCGGTAAAGTAGTTTAGGCTCTAGTTGGAGGTACAGACAGACAGACGTAAATTCAAAAACTCCTTTTTTTGATTCGGGGGGGG
>CABEEJ010009003.1:0-20737 GCA_901482245.1 Timema douglasi
CCTTATCTACAAGCTATTACCCCCCACCACCAGCCAGCACCGATTACCCCTTTGCGCCCTGAAACTCCTGCTTCTTCTCTACTACCAATAATAATATTTGGTACTTAAAAATGGCGTCAGGCTATATTAGTACTCATTCAGTACTATCAAAAGTATTCGTTGATTTTCTTTACTTCAAATAGACAGGAAATAAACCTTTTCATTATACTACTTCCAACTCAGTTTTAAAAAAAATTCCAGCTATAGGTATGCATGTTTTGTGCATATAAGATAAAAAATTAAAAAACCTCAGCCCTCTGCAAGTGGTATATATCTCACAATGCCCACGACAGACAAACAAACTCTTATGCTTGGGAAGATCTTTGGTCCAAAAAGCAATGAGAATATAGGGGAGTGAAGAAGGCTACATATTAATGAGTTACATACCCTCTACTAATCACACGATAATGTTAGGACAGTCAAATCTCGTAGATTATGGTGAACAGGACATACAGCGATAATGGTAAAATCTAGAAACTTGTTCAGGTAAACCCAAAATGAAGAGACCATTGGGAAGACCTAGAGGCAGATGGAAGAATAATAATAGAATGGACCTGAAATAGATAAGTTGTAATGAGGTGGACTGGATAAAGCTCGCTAAAGGTAGTGATTGTTAGGGTATTAAAGTTAATAATCGACCATCCCGGATCGCTATTAAGATACGAAGCACCAATAAATCTTATATCTCTGATAGCATGGATGTATGTAAGCTAACTGTTACTAATTTATATAAAACATTGCTATCAATAATGATAAGTTATCACTATGCTTATGGTGTATCATAATTTACACGTTATGTTAAGAATATTTCACTTGGAAATCGTAGATATCAGGTTGTAGCATTTGGTTACAATCCTAGAAGAATCGACTAAGAAAAATGTAAACAGCTTACCCCATTTCACCGGCCCTGCGTCTAGAACTACGAGTCCGGAAGAAAACATAAATACTACCGAGCATGAGCAAGCCGCGAGAGAAACTAGCTGCTGCTCTCAAGTTTCGATCGGCGACCACCAGAGCACGCCACACAAACATGGACAGTCCAAAGAGATTAAGATGCGAAGAGATGCTGTTCTTCCACGTTCTCGAAGAGTCGAGATGTTTGGAGTATATGGTAGAGGTTTCTGTTTTCATGAGCGTTCCCCCCTCACCCCCTTTGGTGATCCATATTATTACCCCCACCTTTTATCTCGTTCCTCAATGTTCTCTGGGGGTTTGTATATATATATGTCCGGCGAGGCTATGTATGGACACTCTTGGATTTAGCTTGGATGAAGGTATTGGAAGCTAAGGCTTCGATATTGTTAAAACGTAAGATGTAAATTCTTTTTCGACTTAATGTTTTTTTATTATTAATTTTATTTTACCTTTTAACTTTTAAATATTCTCTTTCGGCTTCATTAAATTAACTTTGTAACGAGGAACTTATGGTGTGTGTAGCTTTTAATCGGTGTTAATCTTTGGGTCAATGAGTTTGTATGGATCACGATACTTTATGGAAATCGATAGTAGATATGTGGATATCGAAACTTTATTTATTTTCGAAACTCTCGATTATTTTGTAGAGATATCTCTCGACCCAGTTGTGAGACTGAATAGATATTATTATGATGGTTATTATTGGTAATTTTGGGACTAAGTTTTCTCAAACGAGGATTTTTGACAGTTTTAAAAAAGAAAACATAGAAAAATTTCACCTTTAGTTAAAATGTTTACTCTGCTAAATGCCTATTGGCCGTACGATTTTGTAAGATCTTAGTGTATGATTGGAATATGTATAAAAGTATAAGGAATAATGAGGGAATTTTCGAAGACTCATGTTGTAACTTATGAAGGTATATATATATAAATTTCCAAATGGACATTTTGTTTTGACAAAGATCACATACCTTTACAAACTGGTTAGGTGCGGAAATAGTTGATTTAGGTATTATTGTTCTCTTCTAATGTAATTGTCTTGAGTCAAAGCCGTATTTAACTATGATTTTTTTATTGCTTGGAGCATTCTAATTCATAATTAAAATCCTTTCACCAACTCTACGGTTATCTTAATAATATTTAAGATATCTATATCTTGTTCAAACTTATTCAAATTATAATGCTTATACTTAAATATTTAATTATGATACTTTTAAATAAATATCAACAAAGCTACTCCAAGACTTTTCAATGCTAAAAATAGAAATTAGACCCTTAGGTTTTGGTATTTCTTTAGTTTGGGTACATATTTATATATTTAGTTTTACTTGAGGGCAACCGTCATTATATTATTCCCGCAACTGGTGTGAGTTGCGTGATTTGGGTTTTGAAGGTCAATCTCAGATATTCAAAAAACAAGAACTCGAGCCGTTCACTCCTATTACCTTTTTTTATTTGTGATTTGGACTTCCTATTATTACTAGCACCACGTCTTACTGCACGTTCATATTATACGCACTTAAGCGAATGTGTAATGGTAGGGTGTTTGTTAGATGAAATGGAGTACCTACAGTTTAACGTGGGAGCCGGACTACTGTGAAGGCCTGGCATTCCTCACATTCACATGTTGTGATTGATACACGTCTTGTCAGAGGTGAAGTTAAGGTTTGATAATCATATAAATCTGTGCCAGTACCGAGGATTGAATCCCGGACTCTCAGTACAGTCGGCTCTATCGATTTTGATTAAAATTCGTGCCTAGGTGTTGATTAAGATTATAAATAATCTGGCTATTTTCATCTTCCTAAGAAACTGACTTTTAGGATACTTTACAGAAGCAGAAATTTCCATATCCTCGAAACTATTTGAGATACTAAATAACTTATCATTGCAAAATTGTAGTACTATTAAAAATAAAAATAAATTATATGAAATATATCTTTATAAAACCAACAGTTTCTATCATATTGGCAAATATGTTAATCCAATCTTTTGAGATTTATTTGTAAAGATATACAACTTACTAATTCTGTAATGCCATAGAGTAATTAAATATAAATAAGTCTCTCAAAAAGTTTGTCATTTTTACTTTAACCTAGGAGAAATGTTTGTACAACTATGATCTATCGCCTTCATTCTAGACTCAATAGTCAATATTTACATTTTTTATTGGTCAAAATTTATAATTTATGAATTGAATAGCAATGCGATGACATGAAAATGTGCAACAACTAGTAAAATGTTACAACTTTTACCGGAAGTAGAAATTTTAATACAAATTGTGTGTCCAAAATCGATCTTTTTTATTGGTATAAAAATACAACTGAAGGCATTAATTCTTTAAAATCTAAAATTATAAAAATTTAAAACTGGGAATCAAAAAATACTTTACGTAAATATAGTGCAACTTCTGCTTGGGTTTGCTAGTGCATATTATTTCGTTTCACATATACTTTGAGTTTTGAGTAAATATTTTCATTTTTTTAATATAAAACGAGAAAATTAGTGCATAGTTCTGTGCCATTTATTTCTTTAATTATATTTTTAGTTTATTATACAAATAATAACTTTCTATCAACAACTTAAAATATTTAACCTAAGATATAAGAATAGGGCGGTTGGAAAATAATTGTGTTTAACTGTTTTTATTGATATCTGAAGAAAGCGTTTAATGTTACAAGTATTGCATATTTTAAAAATGACTTGCTAGAATAACTTGAAATACCACATGTACTACAACTACAGTAGCCTCATGGCTTCTTAGATGCTGACTGACAGCTTCGAAAAGTTACCAGACAAAATTATGTATCCCTATGCCGAACTATATGATCTGCAAAAACATGTGTTTAGCAGCTGTCACTTCTGACAGTCAAAATTTAGTTATATACCTAAATGTTGACTGTCAGAAGTCAGCTGTGAGCTGTCAGTCAGCACCAAAGAAGCCACGTAGCTACTGTGCCAGGTTTAGACACTAATGATCTTGTTGTGTCAACTAATCAATAAATAGTAATAATGTTCAGGCCTAATTTGGGGCGTGTTGCTCAATTTCACTGTCTATTAGTGTATTAATTCAAGTTGGGCCCTAGACCTAGAGATAGATCAATTAGAATAAAGTAGTTCAAAAGTCAATATGGTAGTGCTGTAAATTTTTCATGTGCCTTAGTAAATTTTAGCGTAATTTAAGAAAAATAGCTTGATCAATAAACCTGTAGTAAAAAGTTAGCTTCTTGTCGACTAACACTTAAGTCTGCAAGTAGCTGCGTGATTTAAACATCAGCATGAAGTGTAGTAATGAGGTATCTAAATCAGATGGGATTGAGAGAGTAGGCTTTTAGATGCACCTAAATTAGCGTAAATAGAAGATTAATAGACAGAAGTGATAAGTCATGTATTGAGCATACCTCCAAGTTCTCCCAGCTTGACACCTTAGCGCATAAACGGTAAAACCACTGATACGAGTTGGCGATATCTCAAATAATTGAGAGTAGCTATAACATTAATAACATTTCATGTGGCAATTTTCGTGTACAAGACCAGCCTTCAGAAAAGTCGAGAGCAAATAATTATTTTGGTCAGCTCTACCTAGGTTTATTGTTCCTATATCTTGATACGCATTAACACTTTCACCGCCAAACATATGAACACGTCATTCCTCTATATCTTTACGACCAATCATAAAAGTGTTACCTTCACAGTGCTGCTATAGCCAACCACTTCGTTATATTGACGTTGTAAATACAGCTCTATTGCCCTCCAAAGTGGCTCTAAAATTAACCTTTTATGAATACTTATATACTTAATATTAATTTTCGTAGAAGCAGAACATTCAGTTTTTAAAACTATTATTTTTAAAACCTACTTTGTATTGAAGTTATCAAATTAATTTAACTTACTACCCAAAATATATAAATATATTTAATTATATAGGTTCTATAATGAATTGTTTGTCTTGGTTACTTATGTAATTTTTATTTATGCCAATAGATTCGTTATTATGAACATAATTTCCAACCATTTTTAGAGCCAATTAAAATACCATTTTAGCTTGGACTTGAAAGTTTAACATTAATAAAAATTATTGTTATTTAAAATATAAGCCTAGTTATTAATTTTAAGTGTTCATAAGTGTGTGAAATAATCCTCCTTCTGAGCTAGAGACTAGATAAAAATAACGAAAAGGAATCTTCAATATTTTTTTAAATACTAAGAGCTTTGTTTTGTAAGAAAATATTTGATCTCCGTGAAAATCTTATTATTTACAAAATAGGGAGACATTATTTCAACACAATTTTATAGACAGTATTCAATAATTATACTAAATGTACCTCAAAAAGTATAGTTATATAATTATATTTGTGTTTCAGGATGTCTTTTATTATGATTTTTTATATTGAAAGTTGAAATCAACAGAAGTATTTAAAACATTAACTCAGACGGGAAAATACACATATTCACATGTTTTTCAACAAAAAAATCTTACTATATTTTAGTATTATGGTATGAAAAAAGACCATATAATTATATGATAGTCTCTTCCCAGCGAAATAAAAACATGCAATGACATATAAGGTAAATAAATATGTTCAAAGAGAGAGAGAGTTAAAACAAATACTTTTTAAAAGGTGAGATAAAGTTGCGTTTGGTCTGGAGATAGGAGCGTCCACCACCACCCACCCACCCACCCCGCTGCCAGGAACCACATAAGGCTAAACACAAAATCTATTCCCATACGTTTCCAACAAAGTTAGATGCGGGGATAAAATGCCATTTACAGAGCTCACCATTTCCCCGTCAGCCCCTTCATACCCTCTCATTCTCCCACTGTGAGTTTAAATCAAGCTGAAATACAGGGGTGAATCACCCCACTTTGTTGAAACGAGTTTGTCACCCGACCACATAGAGACCTTGGTGCACCTCGTGCGAGGTACAGCCGAGCAGTGATACCAACCACAAAATAAACCTTCATTAGTTTATAAAGGTTCTAAAACCTTTGGTCTAGGGGAGGAAGTTCTAGTCAGCGCAACTTCCAGTTGACCTGATTATTGTAAAACTTATAAATAACATATTAAAAAACTTCTGTGAGCATGTGGAATATGTCCACCCCTACTGGTCTGAGTTTACAGTGACGTGGAGTTCGTGGTTCGAATCTAGACTAGGTGTATTCATATTGAGGGGGTTACCCACTTTTTTCACCCTCTTTCCACATTAATTTGGGTATATTTCATCTATCTCATATCTTCCTCATCATTAATTACCCCACTAATATACAAATATCTCTAACTGTTAAAGATATGGCACAGACAAACATATTAAAAAATTGAAAATTAACAACACGCAATAATTAAAATGTAAATAAATCTTCGTCGATAAGTGTATTAGATCAACTAAAATATCATACAGAGATATATTTTTTTAATTACCGTATATAATGTTTCTTTCCAAATAAGTAATTTAAATCATCAACTGACCTAAAAACTAACCATATCTAGGACAGAGAGGTTATGGATTTACAAGATAAATAGAAGATGATGCCCGTATAATAAATACTAAACATATTCACCGGCAACCCCCTAGAATTAAACCTGGATAACATAACCCACCTAATAGAAGACATTAATAACCTATCCCCGATAAGGGGTGAATTTTATCAGAAATGGTAAAAAAGTAATAATTAATTCATATATTTTTCAAACAAATCACTCGTTAATCACATAATACTACCTAGCACGCCTTCTCATTCCAGTTTGACCTTTGACCCCGACATGGAGAGTGTTTATTGGGATTATTACGCAATGTAGTTGTCGCTGTCTGATTGGTTGTTACGCAATGTTGTTTTAGCTCTTTGATTGGTTGTTACTTAATGTTGTGTAGCTCTCTGATTGGATATACCCCCTCTCCCTGCCCCCTTTCAGTGGTTTATTCTTGTTCAAACTTTTTTTTTATATCTGATAATTCTTCATTTTATTAAATTTATATTTAGCACCACGTCTTACTACCAGTTCGGGTTATACACTTTAAGTACTAATTACTCTAATGGATTAGGAATTGGGAAGGTTGAATCAGAGGAAGAGAACCCACCTTTGCGTGGAAGGAGATTGGAAAACCATTTAGGAAAAACCACCCCTAGTTCACCCGACCGAGATTCGAACCTCGATCTCCCCATCCTCAGCAGTAGAGCTCAACACGACAAGCGCGGTAGCCAACTACGCCACCGAGGCGGGTGATTCATTTTATTACTATATACAAATGCAACTAATGATTTGGAATTATTAAACACAATTTTTCAGTAATTTACAGTCAAATCATGTTTATATATTGATGACTTACAAATTTAGTCTTACGACCGTTACATTGGAATCTCAATACCGTTTTATACAATAATTGCAATTCAACGTTTATTTATGTGAGGACTAGAATCAACGTGTTTCAACATGTTATGAATTATTAACTTATGTTGACATTCCGCAAGTATCTCGACACATTGTTGTCAACGGGGTGTAATAGATAAAGTAATTGAAATAGCCTTAGCCCTTCTGAAATTCTTCAGAATAACATTCCTAGACTAATCACAAATTAAATATATTTACTGTACAATAATTTAAGCCCAATCAGACAAAAAATAAAAATTGCTGAAAACTAATTTACACAAATTACTCTAAATAATAAAAATAAAAAAAATGGTAAACGGGATTTAGAGATTAACATCATTGGTTGTTACCCAGGCTTTACTTTACATTAATTTTCTTATAAATCAACATTTTGATCACCTTTTATAAAATGTAAATATATTTGTTGCTGTCAATATTGGTAACATTTTACTATATAATTAGTATTATTTTCTAGTAATTGATAATATCATTAAATTGACAGTTTCAGATCACTTGATGCATGAATACCTGAAAACCTATCTTGTATCTTCTCCTAACAGTCGGATATAGTCAGTCTTAAAGAAAATTGCTACAAATGTGTGTTCATTCTGCAAACAAAGCAGTGGATTGTTATCAAATAATCCAGAGATAATATCTAATTAGCCTCGGGTGGTGCCTAAAATGAATAAATATATATGCAGTGTTCAAATTAGGCCGGAATGCACTAGAACGCCATTCCGGTTGATACGTAAGAATATTACGAGCGTTCCGGTTGATAGAACACAAGTTAAAGAGTTCCGCCTGCATCCTACAACCCTACTTCTTCGTTCTTCCTATCGTTCTCCAAAAGGATCTCTACTTTAGCCTGAACGTACCCAGATCCTACTACATGTCTGTATAGCTTGGATCTTACTACATGTCTTTATAGTGTAGGTCTTAATACATGTCTATAGCCTGGGTCTTAATACATGTCTGTATAGCCTGGATCTTACTACATGTCTGTATAGTCTGGGACTTACTACATGTCTGTAAAGCCTGGATATTACTACATGTCTTTATAGTCTGGGTCTTACTACATGTCTGTATAGTCTGGGACTTACTACATGTCTGTATAGTCTGGGACTTACTACATGACTGTATAGTCTGGGACTTACTACATGTCTGTATAGTCTGGGACTTACTACATGTCTGTATAGTCTGGGACTTACTACATGTCTGTATAGTCTGGGACTTACTACATGTATGTATAGTCTAGGACTTACTACATGTTTGTATAGTCTGGGTCTTACTACATGTATGTATAGTCTGGGACTTACTACATGTCTGCATAGTCTGGGATTTACTACATGTCTATATAGTCTGGGTCTTACTACATGTCTGTATAGTCTGGGTCCTACTACATATCTTTATAGCCTGGATCTTACTACATGTCTTTATTGTCTGGGTCTTACTACATATCTGTATAGTCTGGGTCCTACTACATGTCTGTATAGCCTGTATCTTACTACATGTCTTTATAGTCTGGGTCTTACTATATGTATGTATAGTCTGGGTCCTACTACATGTCTGTATAGCCTGGATCTTACTACATATCTGTATAGTCTGGGTCTTACTACATGTCTGTATAGTCTGGGTCCTACTAAGGATCTGTATAGCCTGGGACTTACTACATGTCTGTATAGCCTGGGTCTTACTACATGTCTGTATAGCCTGGGATTTACTACATGTCTTTATAGTCTGGGTCTTACTACATGTCTGTATAACCTGGATCTTACTACATGTCTGTATAGTCTGGGACTTACTACATGTCCGTATAGTCTGGGTCTTACTACATGTCCGTATATTCTGGGAATTACTACATGTCTGTTAAGTCTGGGTCCTACTACATATCTTTATAGTCTGGGTCCTACTACATGTCTGTATAGTCTGAGTCTTTCTACATATCTGTATTGTCTTGGTCTTACTACATGTCTGTATAGTCCTGGTCCCACTACATGACTGTATAGTCTGGGTCTTAATACATGTCTATATAGTCTGGGTCCTACTACATATCTGTATAGTCTGGGTCTCACTACATATCTGTATAGTTTGGGTCCTACTACATGTCTGTAAAATCTGGGTCCTACTCCATATATGTATAGTCTGGGTCCTACTACGTATCTGTATAGTTTGGGTCCTACTACATGTCTGTATAATCGGGGTCCTACTACATATCTGTATAGTCTGGGTCTTAATACATGTCCTTAGCCTGGGTCTTAATACATGTCTGTATAGTCTGGGTCTTACTACATGGCTGTATAGTCTGGGTCCTACTACGTATCTGTATAGTTTGGGTATTACTACATGTCTGTAGAGTCTGGGTCCTACTACATATCTGTATAGTCTGGGTCTTAATACATGTCTGTATAGTCTGGGTCTTACTACATGTCTGTATAGTCTGGGTCCTCCTACATTTCTGACTAGTCTAGGTCCTACTGCGTACCTGTATAGTCTAGATGCTACTACGTGTCTCTTTAGTCTAGATCCTACTACGCGCCTGTATAACCCAGTTGCTACTACGTGCCTGTATAGGTATAATATTGTGGTTTTCCCAGAATATGCTTCACAACAGATACGACTATTCACATAACAAGACAATGACTTAAACACAAATATTTTACATATATTAATCTCCCAACTCTTATGTATCCTCTATTGTGGGTTTTGTTTTTGGAAAGGGCATTTGCTGTTTCTGTGCGTAAGTAGAAGATTTCTACCTTTAGTTTCACATTGTCTTTCATAGTGTAAATTCTGTATGTATATTACCTAGTTGAAGTTATGTACTCTGTACCACAAGTGAACCAGCAAAAAAAAATCGTAAGTAAGCCTACATATTTATTTTTGTAAATTATGTTTCACGCTAAATTGTATTTATCCACCTAAGTCAGGTACAATATCTCCTTTTCAAGTATGTTTTATAAATGAGATATGTTCTCTAAAAAATATATTCCACTGAATGAAATAAAAATGACAAATGGTGTCCGTTTGTCGGTTTCTGAATCCTTAGAAATGCTAATCGTATTTAATAAAAACAAAGCCTGATAAGTATAGTCAGAATATACATGCACATTAAAGTCTCAATATAGACCAATGTGGTGTCTGACGTATTCAAATATATATGAAATTCCACCATGTAGATGATACTGTCAATATTGGATTTTAAAAAGACCTGGTGTGGTCCGAAATAATACTTATATAAATTAAAATGTGCACGTAGTATGAAGGGCCTAACATTTAAAAGTGGAATATTTGGTTGTTTCTGACAATTTAATGAACAGTGATTGTTACAAAACATTTTACATTGAAACAAAAACTTTCATAGGGATTAAATAATAATAATTCCGATCATTTTCATAATTTTCCATAACAATGAAAAACAAAGAATGTTTAAATTTTTCTGGTGCAATATTTATCAACATTTTGTAGGATGAATCTCCTTTTTACTACACAAGAAGTGATTAGGGAATGTTCTAGCATACATATTTATCTTATTGTAATAAAAATAATTTCAGTCTAGTATTTTCCACAAATTATATATGTACTTTACATCTTTTAATGTTTCAAGTGTCTTTTTTTTTTCTTTTTTTACAAAAATGAAAGAGTTGTGAGACAACAATACTAAAGTATATAAAGAAGTAGAAAATAACTACCACGAATTTAAAATTTATGCTATTATTTATTATAAATAAAATAAAAATCTTTGAATGTAATATTCATAAAATTTGTAAAATACTTAATATATTCGAAATATGACGAGACAAATGTTATACTTATGGATCTTTTAATGCATCAAATGTGCAAATAAATAGGTTTTGAATGGTATCAGTAGCTCATTCCAATAATGCATATAAATGCTAACATTCCTAACCAAACACATCGGTTTACAAAATACTTTTTAAGAAAATAGGTGTAATTGAAACTGGAGATATATGCAGTGTGCAGATGATAGTAATAAGCGTAAAAATATGTTTTACGCAAAAGCGACTGACAAGTTTGATGGAAATGAACATGTGTAGAAAACCGTAGCATGTATTGCAGGTTTTGTTACCTGCTTCATGCAACGTTGGATCATTATGTTGGCAAGCACTAATTACAATATAGTTGGAAATGAAATTTATTTAATTCGGCTTCCTATAGTTAAATATTGATCATTAAATTGTAAACAACACTTTGCACCTTTAAAATTCAATACCCCATATTTTAATATTGTTTTATCAGTAGCTATTCTAAAACATAAAATAACCTATGTATTTGAAGATGCTATAGATTTATTTCTCGCACACAACCCGTCATGTTCTTATTTGTAAAATAAACAAGCTAATGATAAAAAAAAAGTATCCCATAGTATAGTTACTTGACTTATTAAGAAATAAATAAATAATTATTGTATACACACGTGACTACTTACTTTGTGAAGTTTCTTCTTATAACAAAGTTAAATTTTATAATATTTATAATTTATGTCCTAAATTGTTATTATAAATTACAAACAAACATTACATAATTTGGTATTTTGATTGTAGAGTGCAGCAGAATGACTTCGTTGAAAGAGATTCCCCCCCCCCTTTAAACTGCTATGAGTTTGGAATACTTCTTAATTCAAGTCAATTGAAACAATTATGATTTAAGGAAGACACCGAAAGAAACATGAAAAGAAAAAATGAGCTAAAGAATTAAAATGAAGTTAAGAACAATATTCAAATGTTCAAGGCCGTAATCAGGATTTCTGGGGGGGGGGGGGTTNGGGGGGTTCGACCCCCCCAATCTCACCCCTCCATCCCCACCCCCCAAGTTTTATGAACAAAATATATATAGTTTAATTTATGGTTTAAACAATATCAAAATTAAGGTACAAGTATAAATTAAGGGGCTGTGTTACCATTAAAATCACTTCAGAGAGCTTCTAGAGGTGTTTAATATTTTAAAATTTTCCTATACTTCGGCTGTTAAAGCGTTATATTGCCATAGAAACACTTTAGAAAGATTCTATTGGTGTTTAATATTTATAATTTGTTCTAGTCTCCAGTAATTGGAGGATGTGCCCACCAAACATCCACTGGGTGTTACGCACAGTTGCCTTAACACGTTTCAAACAACAGTGGGTGTGCTCACTGGTAATGTTGATACCAAACAACATCATTTATATGTTTCTTGAACGCTTCTTCTGCTAAGTCTGTTTCCTCCAAATACTTCATAATTTCAGTCACAGTCGTGTCAGAAAGATCTGATAGTCTGTAGACTAATTCACTCCGAAAACCGCCAAAATTGAAAAGACTACCATAGCTTGACTAAAGTGACAAAAATAAACTGTCAGGAAATCAATATTAGAAGCTCTGAATTTTTTTGAATCTAGCAGCTCATTAAGATCTTGAAACCTCAGCTTCATTTGTCCAACCATGGTGTCAATAATTTCATTATAAAGACGCACATATTTATTTCTGGGTTTCAATGAGTCATCATTTCTGCGTCTCTACTTAGGAGCTTCCACGTTGTCAGCATCTTATAATTTTCTATGCGTCTCTTCGAAGTTGTTTCCAGATTCTTTGAGGTGAGAAGTCATCTCTTTTACTGTATCATTGCTGTATTTAAAATCGAAGTTTGGGGTTTGAAATTTTTTTAATTATTTGTCGGTGAAATAATAAAATGTGTTGCTGAAAACCTTCAGTAGAAGGGAGAAATTGATATTTCTCAATTATGACGTATACCCTCTAGCAGTCACGAAAGCATCAGTATCCCAACTATCTGGATTTTCATAAATTTTCTATAAAAAAAACTGTATAAGTTCTGTTTTAATTTCACTAACCGTGTTCACAATTCTGGAATTGTAATTCCACCTTGTACAGGCAGATGTTGGAAACCGCTTATTAACTCAGATTGATTAAGAGCGTTAATTCGTTTCGATTAATATGAAAATAAATTTTGAATGCCACTCAAGGTCTTAAAATCTCTTGCATTCGGTTATATGATTCACAGACTGTGAAAGAACTAGATTGAGTTTGTGAGCCTAACAGTGGATGAAGAGTGCACCTGGGCACCTCTTTTTCACAAGCGTTTGTACACCATTTAAATGTCCAGAAAATGCAGCGGATCCATAAAACGCTTGTGCTGCAAGTTTTTGCTCAAAATTAAAATGAGAGAGAATTCAAAAAACATGCTCACTTAAAACAATTGCAGTGTGATCACTGCTGACATCTGAAAAACAAATAAATCTTTCATAAATATTACCATCCTTTCCATATTTAGGGACTGTCTAAAGTTAAGAGAGCTTTGCAACGTCCGTAGTTTATTACAAAATTGTTTCTAGAAAAATTC
Organism: Timema douglasi; assembly: GCA_901482245.1. Taxonomy (NCBI): domain Eukaryota; kingdom Metazoa; phylum Arthropoda; class Insecta; order Phasmatodea; family Timematidae; genus Timema; species Timema douglasi. The sequence continues at coordinate 13,674 of CABEEJ010009003.1, forward strand.
ATCATTTATTTCTGACATAATATTACCCAAAATTACATCACCACCACATTCAATGATGCCGTTTTGAATTTTGTTGGAAGTTCCTTCAAACTTCCCCCTACTCTGAAGATGAAAATCCAATTTACTATCGTATTTAGAAAGTAACTGCATTAGTTCAATGTAGTTTTCCCTGTTAAGGGAATCTTCCCTTTCGTCGTGACCTTCGAATGGCAGCTTTTGTCTAGCCAAAAAACATCACACATCAATTAATCATTGGGTAGTAAGACGCGGGGCTAAATAAATAAAAATAAATAAATAAAAATTAATCGTTTTATAAATTCCTGGTTTAAACCAACCTTTGCATTATGTTTTAAAACATCTAGCCTTTTTTGATCACTCAGTTGAAAATCTATTCTGTTTTTTCCCGAAAGTTTTTAATTTAGTTGTTGTGGATAGGTGTGAGTTAGTCTTTTCTCAACGCATCTTGGCTTAGGGAAAAATTGCTGATATCACAAAATCCGTCATTATTCCACACTCCCTGATTTGTTTCGAACAAAAAACAAGGCCAACATTACAACCTTTTCTTGATTTGCATGCAGTTAACCATTATGAAGAAGTATAATATTCTGTTTTGAAATGACGTGTATATTCTTTCATTTTTGTTTTAGCAGAAATGTCTGAAATGGGTCTACCTTTTATTATTATTTGCTGCTTTTATTCAAAAGTGAAGGCTCCAAAGTAAACTGTGAATAATCAGTCGAGAACAAAACATTGAGAAAGGTGATCGGCACTGCTACATCCCACTGAACTACCTTCACTAACCCTGCTACTTGTCTCAGGTCCCTTCCCCAAGCTTTGTTGTGAGGGAACAGTTTCCAAATCCGATTCCCCTTTCATATTTCACACTTTCAAACAATGTCAAACTAATTTGACTATCGAACACTTTAACACGTCACAAGATCTCTTTCATTTATGGGAACAATTACATAAGCTTAACAACCACAACACTACCACTTATAAGAAACAAACAAAAATTACATTTACCTGTGACAGAACGCCAAGTGTTAGCATATATCTTATTATAGAGACCAACTAGGCTGGCTTCAACTAGTCCTCTCCCCGGTAAGAGCCGATAAGACTCGAGCGCTTCCGATACTAGTTGGGAGAGGGGAAGGGGGCCACGTTAATATCATTTAGTATTGTGACAGCTTCTTATGTGAGTGTATTGTCACTGAAGGAATGGGCGGGGGAGGGGTGAAGGAGGGGTAAGGGAGGGGCGGAACGCACAAATAGTGAGCATATCGTAGGGTATTTTGACACAAATTAGGACTCTGATAAATGTTATTTCATGCATTTATTTCCCTTGGATATTTACTCAAAATAGATAAACTAAACATGTCTGGGTACTAGTCTAGACCTACTAGTCCATTGACTGCCACTGCCACCTACCTGTGTTCAGTTACAGAGCGTCAAACGTTTTCTTAGCACCTCACCTACCTACTTAAAGCTTAAAGTTTGATTTTTGGATGTTAGCGCACCGTGGAGCTTATCTACAGTGGGGCTGCAGGCCAATTGAAGCAGGAAGATCAATTTTCATTGGTTATAGTCTAACAAGAAAGCATCTAGAATCTTGCACTCTTGTGAAATTACACCATATTTCATCAGCTTTTAAGAGAAATAAAGAAAAAACAACCCCGCAAGAACAGTTAGATGGAAGCGCTTGGTGTCGGACATAATACTCGGAAGAGGGGTTGAAACCTGTCAACCAAAGCTAAGATTTTAAGACGATGATACATAGACCTGTCAACAATATAAAAGTAAAGGGAAAATCAAAGATTGTTAAATCAGGAGATAATATCTTAGCACATAAGGAGTCAATTAGGTAAATATTATAAAAAATTTTATTCATCGCCCAATATAAATATCAATATAATAATTGAATAAAATGTTATCAATTATTATTTCAAACATATCATATTTTTGTTTTCTAAAAATGAAGTGTTACGAGAATTGGACTGTTTTAGCGTCATAATTTCAACGCCAAGGATATATTGATCCAATTCTGTCTCCTTGCTTTATTGCTAAGATTAGATATATAGTATCAAGTTTGGGCTAGTATCCGTCTTGTGACTCTAGATTAAAGGGCTGGTTTGTTCGTTCGTTACATATATCTGTTCTTCCAGACTCCGGAGAATGTCCCCGACCGCTAGCCCAGGGGATTACTGAGATTACTTCACACTAATCTGCTTGCAATCCCCTCTGCCTACAACATGGAGATAGCTGTTCCAGATTATGTAGGTTTGTATTTTGTTTGCTAATGTATAGCAGAGTACACTCTGGGCGATACACTCGTAGTGGGCTCAGAGCTATCCAGAGGAGGGCTTTCTAGTCAAACAGAGCCTCCGAGTTCAACTCCCGCTACTGCTCTGCTCACTCATGCGGTCATTGACAGGTACTGGCTGGCTACCGATGATTGACTGTGATCCTTTCATATTTACCTAAAATCAGTTGAATAATAAACACATCGGTGGTCGCATGGTCTTAGAAAAATACCTCAAACCAAACTGTATTTCCAGAGGCAGACAATTCTGGTTCGAATCTTGGTCAGGAGTATTTATGAGGTTTGTTTTTAATTAAATGATTTTTCTCTCGCTCTCCAATAAATTCCATTTTTTTTGATTAAATTCTATACTTTAACCCTAGCCATAGTGTGGATAAATTTAGAAAGCTCGGACGTGTAAGCTAGACGTGGTACAAATAAAATAAACTTAAATGCTATCTGTCCCTCTATTCTTGCATATTGGTCACATGGCAAAGAAAGAATATATATGCATTAAATCACTCTCTGTTGTAAAATATAGACCAACTAAATCTTAAATAACATGGGTTAGCTCCTTATAAACCTGGCTGAGGTCACAGGTCATAGACTGGCCTCTCTTTTCCATAATCTATGTGTTCAAGTTGCTAAATAATTTCCTATGTTAATTTCACAGAACAAAAGCTTCATATTTACGTAAATGGGAAGGGGAAAAGGAAGGTAGAATTTGAAGGAGATATTTGCTTATATGAAGAGTTAGGAACCATTCAGGAAAAAATACCCTGGTCATACAACTGGGATCCGAGCCCGAGCCCCCTCAAAGACAGCTAACCAGACAAAACTTGGTTAACAGTTTACACCACAATGGACCACCAGGATTACCACCCAAACCTCCCCATAGACAGCTAGCTAGACCAAACTCGGTTAAAACGTCATACAACAATGAGATCCAGAACTCAGTAAATCCCCAGTTATCAGACACACTAGAACCATATAGACCAATCATTCTTTACAAAGTTTTACTACACAATAATGTCAGACTCTCTCTTCTACAAGCTTTCATTTGTTACTAATCAGCATTCAGCTCATTGGACACCGTTTTGTTCTCCTCGAATCAATCCGCCGCACCGATGTCATGTTGTTGAATGTGTTCATGCGTCAGAAATCCCCACCCTTGCCAGTAAAAATGATATGACTTTCTTTAATGGAAAATATTTGTGTTGGATCAATGGTGTATTTTTACTACCGTTTATCGCTCTCCGACATCTTAAAGGAAAACAGTTTTCAAGTACCCAAAATCTTCTTTATAATTTTCTTTCCCCTTTCTCTCAATAGATAACCTTAAAGGTTGGAATCCAACTAAACCCTTAGCCACCAACCAAAGAGGTACCTTATGACCCTAAAATTGACTCAGATTTAGAATTATCTATAACTAACCACACCTGAAAATCAACGTACATTACAGTTGACAATTCAAAACTCGCCTTATTGTCTTTTGAATGAGATCGTTGAAATTAAGGTTCGGACGTAAGGAACGTGAGAAAAGATAATCTTCTTGCAATTTTTATATACAAACTTGTTAATTCAAAATAAATCTAATATTGTTCAGTATAAACATAGCGTTTAATTTTTTTCCCATGGTGACCTCAACAGTTGTTGAATATCTGTCAAGCGTGTCCTGGATTTTAGTGACGCCTTTTTCTCGTAATAAAAAGTTTGTCGTCTAACACCGTTATACTCAAAACAAATATTTATCAACTGATTATATCACCATGTTGAGTAAACTCTATGGTTGTAATGAAGACATATTTTATTAACTTTGGCCAAACTAATGCTTTGATATAAAATCTCATTTAAACTATCTAAAAAGGTAAGTGAAAAACAATAACTACACAAACTAGTGCAATATATTATAATATTTGAACTTGGGTTTGGCTTGTGTAGTAGGATTCTTGTAAGAGGAGACTTTTATAAAATGTACAGTATAAATATTCCGTGTGTGACTTTGGATCAAGTCCAGACTAGCTCTGAAGTAGGGCTTTCTACAGCGGTGAACGTAGGGGCTATACTTCGGAAATTGAGTGCAAGTTATAGGATAACTTTCATTTACCTCAGTATATGCGCTTCAGATCTTTAAAATGAGTCATTTACCACCACCCTACGACTTACATATTATATAATGATATTAATGCATATTATATTATTATATAATATATATAAAACATATAATATGGCATTGATATTATATATTATTATTATTATTTGCACCGCGTCTTACTACCCGTTTGGGTTATACGCACTTACGCTAATGTGTATTGGTAGGGTGGTTGTGAGATAAAATGAAGGACCTACAATTTACGTGGAATCCGAACCACGGTGGAGGCCTGGCATTCCTCACATTCACAAGATGTCTTGTCAGAGGTGATATTATATATTAAATTATATTTACCTATATACTTGATATATTATATATATTATAATATGTATATATATTATATACCTATATATATATATATATATATATATACCATTAGACTATATGTTTCCAATCTTTGATATAAGATAAAATACCATATTAAGACAAACAATTTTCACTATTTGACTTGACTGAAATAATAAGTGTTTTTTTACATTATTTTATTAATATATATACCCCAATGCAATTACCTATAAATAGTCCATTGACCTCGTTATATTATAGATTATACTAATATTAGTCTCCCGATGAAGGCGGGAATATAGCTCTGGACCCCCGGATGAGAAGGCAGACCTAAGACCACCGAGATAATGTTTCGTGTTTAGTCTGGTTAAGGCTCCGTATTTGAAACTGCCAGTAATTGAGCTTCAACAACACCGTTACAGGTGTAAGGCTTTAGGACGGAATTAATGAGGCTTTACGCTCCGGGCGTTGTGCCAAACAACTTACTATCACAACTTTACAAGATGTGGAAAGGATTCTTCATGAAACTAGGTAAGATCTAGTCGCGGTAGTTTATTTAGCTTGTTATGGGTGAGCTATCGAATTATTCAAGGCTCAACCCCTCTTTTGACTTTTGGGGTTTTCTGTATCCCCAAAATACGCGAAGAGTGTAGAAAACAGTATTAGATTAATAATATAAATATTTTGAAAACTAATAAGGATAGTTTATGCAGTGACAAAGTAAAGTTTGTTGATTCGAGAATTTCAAACACAGGCGTAGATTGTAAAGAAAAGAAGAGGGCAGTTTAATTTAAATTACCAATTTGATATTTGTGAGATTTATGGTCACAGTTGGGGAGGGGGGGATGGTCTGACGTTATAACACATAAATAAGCGGATCAAATATCAAAATAAATTAATAAAAATGTTAGATAAAGTGGACACTTTTCGTTCCAGTATTCATATTATATTAAATAAATGGGTTCCTTGTTTCTAATGTGATATAGGGATACTCGTTTCCAAATTTACTACCTAGACAAGGGCGTGCCTAAGACAGGAAGGGGGTGGGGTGAGGAGTTTTAGTAATGAGACCCATGTTAAAATAATAAGATAAAATTCAAATATATAGCCCAGCTACTACAGATGATGTACTCGAAATTTTGGTGAATATTTAAAGGAATGGATTGAAAATGTATGAAATATTAACTATTTGTGAGATATTAGAAAAATAGAAGGAATACAACATGACTGTTATTCAATAATTGCTTAACCGCCATGTTGTATTTCCACTACATATATTTTTAAAGGACTGCGAATAAGTAAAATGAAATAAATTTATATAATTTTAAATAAATCTTTGATACAAATAATTTATTATTGTCACTGCACAAATATCAGGATCTTTCTCGAGTAATAATTACTGCCGAACCTTGTAACTGTCTCATAATAGGCCTAAAATTTAGGTGATCACCTATTGGAGTGATTACAATTATGTTTTAAAATATATATCAATGTTCGTAGCCAACAGAACGTGAGATCGCCATTAAACCGTATCTTAAACAATTGCATCCAATCCCTTACCTAAATCCAAAGCTCCTGAATTCCATTTTAACATTATCCTCCCGTCAACGTCACGGCCTACCAAGAGATCTTGTTTCTCCAGGTTTCCCCACTAAAGTGTTGTGTACACGCCTGCCAGAGCCCATACCCACCTCGCGACTGGACTATCACTCCTATGTCAGGGGACTAACAAACCATGTAACATTCTCCATTCTACAGCTGGCTCATCCCTCTCAGGATCAATTATCTCTTTCGATACTTGCTTTTCTAAAACTCTCACTTTATTATTCTGGTGTAGGGTAGGAGACTCACTTCACATCCGTAAATAACAATGGACAAGGATAGAGTTCTGTGTATTCTCAGTTTAACATATCAAGAATAAGGACGGAGTATATCAGTGAACCACTGAGTGACTGACAATCATTTCCCAAAATTGAATGAATTTGGTTTATTGGCATAACTACTAAGTAATTAAATTTGCCAACTTATATAAAACGCATACAGTAGATATGTATGAATATATTCGATAGTAGACATCTACTAGATTTTATCAATGTTTAATTATTTTCTTTGGTTACAAACAAAAGTTCTGACTCCTCTTTATATCACCTCCAGGCTAAGCAGAAAATATACATCATTGCCATTAGTTAGTTGACTATTGATTAACATCATTTAAAAGCACACCCTCGGTGTTTTCGTTAAATGATCTATCTGTGTTGAATATTCCATTATTCACTATTTTCACTTAAAAACACTTCTCGTTGTTAGGTACCGTTTACTGCATCCCCT
>CABEEJ010009004.1:0-20735 GCA_901482245.1 Timema douglasi
AATTTTTGAAAATCATTCTTAAGTAAAAGACCCCTTATCAAATTTTTGCCCAAATAAGAGTATACAGGGTTATTCCTTTATGTCAAACACTCCAACGATATCTAATTTGAAGGAAAATCGTGTTTAAAAATATTTCAATTTCTTGAAAAATCATTCATCGGTTAGCTACCCATAAATAAGTTTTACCAAAATCAAATATAAAATGTTAATTGTTATATAAAACTCAAACATTCACTAGATACTCATTTGAAACCAAGTTAGACCAATTTGTAAAATATTCAACAATTTAAAAAAATAATTCATCAGTAAACAATTAATAGGCATAAATGAGTTTTACCCCCAAATAAATTAAACAGTGCTATTTTTTATATCAAACTCTTCCAAGATACCCATTTATAACCGCATTTTTATAGACATTTGTAGAATATTTCAAGTTTTAGAAAAATCAGTCATCAGTGAGCGAATGTTTGCCCAAAAACCTATTAGATATCTCTATTTTCCATCTCTAACAACCCATAGTTATGCACTTTAAACAATATCGCAATTGCCATTTAAAAAAAAGTGTAACTAAAATATACTCATCAGTAAACTATCTTTAATTGAAGGACTAGGGTAAAACAAAACAAAAATTGTAATTTATCTTTATAAAATTTCAATACCGAGTTTGAAAAAAATCCACTAAATGATTTGGGATCCGTGGCCAAGGACAAACATACAAACATAAATGGGGACGGACATAATCTAAAATCCACTTTTTTGTGTTCCAGCCCACATAAAATATAAATATTTGTCATAAACTCGAGACAAATTTTTTCATAAACTCAGTAATTTCTCTTGATATGATAAAGTAAAAATGTTCTGAGCCATCTTTATTGACAAGAACGGCGTGGGAGAATACTTTGACAGTTATGGTTTTCCACCCCGTATAAATTCACATCTGGCTTTTATACGCAAACGCACTTTTCATACGTCCCATAGCACGCTACAACTTCAAAGCATCGCCTCAGACGTTTGCGGCTATTACTGTCTCATGTACCTTCTCTATCGCGCCCAGAACATTCAGATGAAAACTTTCCAAAACCTATTCTCGCCCACCAATCATACAGCCAACGACACTAAGGTGGTGAGATATTACAATAGATTTTTCAAGACTGTAGGGGCATGCCGCCCTTCAAGAGGCCGTGTCCAGGCGGCATGAGCCTATAAAAGAGGCGTCCCGGTGGCGTGCCACCCATAACCGCTAAACAGCATGGAAGGCCAAGACGTTTGCGGCAGCAAAGCAAAGCCGGTGAAGCCACTCGCTGTCACCAGTATTTTCCACAAATTGCTCCCACTGGATGGAGTCGACGGCAAGCGGGTCATCGTCGGCATCAGCGTCAAGAACAACTTTATGCCCTATGTCCAGCTAGAAAATGCGGAGGGAACTGTGCAGTGTCTAACCATACAGATTGGCAAGAACTGGGCAGCTACAAGTCTGTCATATCAAAGTTTTTCAGAAACACGCAACCTCCTCAGAAGATTAGGCTGACTAACCATGAAATCTCTCTGAGTCACATGTGCGGTGATCGTATGGTCGTCGTCAGCGAGAATCCAGACGCCGGACTCAAGCGGGTCGCCTATTTAGCACCTAGCTGGGCGCGTCTTTGTGAGGTGTGGGACCTCATCAACGTCACCGTCGACCGACGGGACATGTGGTCGACACCCGTCGCCCGCTATTGCAACAATTTGATCGAACCACTCGTCGTGGATGTATGTGGCAGGCTAACAGAATCTGTTGATGTCGTCGACCTAGAACAGCCTACGGTGGAAACGCATATAAAAAACCTGGATCTTATCAGTGCTACCTACTATACACGTCAAGTCGTCGGTTTGGACTATTACATGCTGGATTGTGAACTAAAAACAATTTTACCAACGCATATAAGATACACTGTAGAGAAACTTAACGAATATATGAGGCATTCCTGTAAAAATGTATAATTGTGATGTTTAATAATTATATGTATGTTTGTAATATCTGTGTTTTATTTACTTATTGTCCCTTACGAGTCCCAACTTGTCTTGTCTGCCCGCCAACCTGGCGCCAGGGAAAACCAATTGCCCGGGTCAATGACCTCAATATCTATTCTTGTCTCAACTCGTCTTGTAGGGCCGACATACTGGTGCCAGGGAAAACCCAAGTTGCCGAGGTCACGATCTATTCTTTATTACACTCTACCACCGACAGCCATAGCGCGAGGTTCGTGCTGCGTAGACCATTAGAGTCTTGTGATGGGAGAGACAATGTTCATTCTACCCCCGACAACCATAGATCGAGGTTCTAATAAACAAATAAATAAACTACAACGCCCTACTCAATGAATAAAAACTTCAACACCTCAATCCTAGCCAACATTTATTAGCAATAATTAATCATTAAGGACCAACATGTCCGGGGTTGGTAGGCGAGGAGGGCTGTAGGGAAGGTTTGAGAAGGGAGGGGAGGACATTTTAAAGAGTGGAGGAGGAGAGGGAATTACGGTAATTCAAACGGATGTGGAACATCACAATACTATATCGCGGTGTGACGTAGTGGAGCAAGAAATCCCGAGGGCTACTACTCACAGGCAACGACGCTGAGGTGGTGAGATATCACAACACATTTTTCAAGGCGTTAGGGTTCTAACGCCCCTTAAGAGGCTACGTCCAATCAGCGTGAGCCTATAAAAGGGGCATACAAACGGTCTGCCGGTTATAATCACGACAGTCGTCCAAGCGATCAAACATCATGGAAGACCAAGACGCTTGTACCCGCAAAGCAAGGTCGGTGAAGCCGCTCACCAGCACCAGTATTTTCAACACGTTGTTTTCGCCGGATGAAGTCAATGCCAAACGAGTCATCGTTGGTATGAGTGTCAAGAATAGCTTTACGCCATATGCCCAGCTAGAAAAATTCGGAGGAAATTGTGTCATGTTTAACCGTACGAAGTGGAAAGAACTAGGCAAATATAAGTCAGTCAATTCAAAGTTTTTCAGCAACACGCAGCCTCCTCAGACGATTAGTCTGACTAATCATGAAATCTCCTCGAGACATATGAGTGGTGACCGTATGGTCGTCATCAGCGAGAAACAAGATGCTGGATTCAAACGGGTCGCCTATCTATCACCTAGCTGGGTGCGTCTTTTTGAGATGTGCGACCTTATCGACGCCACCGTTGACCGATGGGATATGTGGTGGACACTCGTTGCACGTTATTGCAACGATTTGATCGACACACTCGTCGTGGATGTTTGCGACACGCTAACAGAATCGGAGGATTTCATCGATCTCGAACAGCCTATGGTGGAAATGCACATCAGAAACCTGGATCTTATCAATGCTACCGGCTATACACTTCAAGTCATTGTTTTGGACTATTACATGTTGGATTGTGAACTAAATACAATTTTATTATCACATCTAAGAGACACTGTAGAAAAACTTATGAACGTGTAAGGTAATTGACTGACTAGTCGCAGTTTGTAACATTACACATTACATACATTATATGAATGATAAGAACAAAGATTAATAAACATAAAGATTTATTGATAGATCAAACAATAGTTAAGTTAGCAATGTTTTACAATAATAATTATTATTATTATTAGCACCGCGTCTTACTACCCGTTCGGGTTATACGCACTTACGCTAATGTGTAATGGTAGGGTGATTGCGAGATGAAATGGAGGACCTACAGTTTAACGTGGAATCCGAACCACGGTGGAGGCCTGGCATTCCCCACATTCACAAGATGTCTTGTCAGAGGTGAAGGAAGGGTTTGGTAATCAGAAAAATCTATGCCGGGACCGAGGATTGAACCCCGGCGGTCAGCATAGAAGTCTGACACCTTACCCCTAGACCGCCAGGTCACCTTTTACAATAATGTAGATGAAACGATTAAGAGTATTGATCCAATCAGACTCTGGATACTCGGGCTGCGTAGTCACCAGGCCAAAGGTAGAAGTAAATTCTATAAAGTAGAACAATTAAATAAATGCTATTAGAAAAATATATGACAAGGTATACACGTAACTTTGAACCAGGCTGTGCTTGATGGAGCCTTCAAAATATTATCCATTAATACAGTTAGGATAATTGGCTGTTAATGACAGCAGTAGATGGCTAAGAAACAGGTGTCATCAAAAGTACTATGGCTGGTCACATTCCCCTTTGGTACTGCCAGGGCACTTCATAGTACATAAAATTCTAAAGGCATGAACCTTTAGAACACAAAAACTAGAAATATATCGAAAGGTAAGAATTAAAGTGTATTATTTTCGTGGACCCCACTATGACTAGTGCATTTCCCTGGGCTGCGCACCGTAGCTAATACTACACGTGAAGCGTGATTACTTGACCAACCTTTAAAACTGGTATCTATCAAGTGAATGGGAACAAGATAAACAAACCGACAACCTGGGGCTAGCCATCCATAAACTGAGCTGATGCTCACGCCGTACAAGGCGTCATTACAATTCTGATTTAAATGTATATATTAAAGAAACTAGTGGAATATGATAAGTTCATTATTAAGACATTATAACCTATCCATGCTATCTATGTCAGAGGCGTATGTATATCTCAACTGAGATTTCTGTACGTAATTACAATATTTAAAAAACAATAAATAATAGGACCCGTCCGGCATTCTAAAGGACACAATATTTAATACAAATAAACTGAAACTTGAGTTAGAAAGTCAACAAAATTAGAACATGATCAATGGTCAACTAGACCTACTATCAAAAAGAAAATCGTCTCCGACAATATAAAAAATTAAAGGCGTGCAATCAGACATAACTAATATTTATAAACAAAATTATCTAAGTTATAAGGACTCGTTGATTACTGTAGAATACTTTAAACGTCGAAGTCTGTGGTTCCATCAATAGCTGCGGTGAAACCCTCGGCCTTGACTTCATAGGCGGTTACTGAAAAATTGTCATCCAGTCTAGAGTGGCGGTGAATCCGACGCCTCCATCTTCATAGTCGTCGTGGCTAACCTGCAGTCCTTCCTTCAATGCATAGATACAGTAAATGGCTATATGGTGTGTTGGGAAGCGGCCCCTTATATAGTCGTCAACCTGATACGAATAGGAGAGAGCAGAAAGAATGATAAACATGAGAACATAGAAGAAGGGAACTACGGAGGAAGGCGGGCACAAAGAGAGAATTGACAAGTGGAATTCACTCACGAAGGAGAGGTAGGAAGAAGCTTCCTTGTTTTACCACCAGGTTCGTTGGCGTGCCGCCAGTCTCTGCGTCGATGCTCATGTGCATCCCTTCTCTTCAACAGATCTAGTCATGACAGCACGTGGAACGGCCATCATTAAATAGCTTTATTGAACTTCATATGTGAGAGAAAGGAATCAGCAGACATCCTAAAGATGTGAGTACTCAGCAAGGCATATTATATGGAAATATATCTGTTTTAATTATGTTATTCAGGATCCATTATTATTTTAATAATATTTGGTGATATAGATGTAGTTTATTATTTTTTCATGTTGACCGCATGGCCGGCGTAAGTAAAACTTCTTATCTTTATCCAATGAGAACAGCAATGCGTTAAGGAATTTTTATTCACAACTATGTTAATATTAATTCTCCTCTTTGATATCTACTCCCGTATTTAACAAAAGTCAGTATTTTTTACCAACCACGTGTTTGAATGCTTGAAGGTAGGGAGAAACGTAAAAGGTAGGGAGAAACGTAGATTTATTAGACTGTATCTTCAGAGTAGACTCGATTAAATATGCGAATATAGTTTATTTCTTGCATAAATTAAAAAATTATAGAATTCTTTTGGTTGTAGATGTTCAATCAACTGATTGACATGCTACAAACGAATATATGCGTCATTCCTGTAAAAGTGTAGAATAAACATTATGTATGTCTGTGAAACCATTAACGTATAATAAATATATGTTTTGTTATATCGCGTTTTATTGACTCAAAGCTTGCTTGTCCCTTACGAGTCTTGAATTGTCGAACCGCCAAGCGTGATCTCTCCCAATCTATTCCTGCCTCGACTTGTCTTGTCGAGGCGCCAAACTGGCGCCAGGGTTGCTGTGAAATCGCAGGGAAAAAACAATTACCACATAGATGTGAGAAGAAGGAAAGGGGGTGGGGATTGCAACAGGGAGCCAATGTTCACACACCACGCTAAACGACCGTCGAGAGAGGATGCTCCTGCACGTTCCCCGCCGTCAGTAGCGATGCCTACATTCTATGGGAGGAGTGCCCAAGACTGCATGCTCCCCTACCCGAATCCTTCGGGGTACACATTAAAATTTAATGAGCCTGGGGCACACATTAAAATAAAATGGACTAAGCCCATGAGCCACTGTGGTGGCCTCTGTCGGGTGGGAGGGTAGGGGGGGGGCATGGAGTCGGGGGAGCGGATGCGGGTGGGGGAATAACGGTAAATTAACCGGGTGTGGAAAGTAGGTTAATTTACATCACAATACACACTCTCGCTCATGGAAAATAACCTTGACAGAAGGGATGTTGGTGGGGGAATACTGCTAAATCAAGTGGATGGGGAAAGTAGTTTAATTGATAGCCTCGGGGCTGTACCAGGTGGGCATATGAGACTACTAACTCCAACTCAACTTTCTTAAATGTTAACGAGAAAGTTTGTAATAAATTACCTCAAACTATTAATTTGTGAGCTCTCATTTAAATCAAAACTCTAAGAATCGTTGGTAGGGAGCGTTAAGCTGCATTGCACCCGAGTAAGGTATATTTAAATCTAAAAACACATTTTAACCAGCTTTGGTGGCCAGATCACTCTCAAAATAGGCTATAAAAATAGACTGCCGAATACGGGGAGATCGAGGCTATAATCTCAGTCGGCTTTACAGAGTTTTTTTACAAAATGGTTTTCTACTATTCCTCGCTGCAAATGTAGGTACACTTCCTCTAAATAAAGCCTTAATCGTACCTACAACAATTAGCGTAATTAGTACTTAGGCGTATAACCCAAACGTGTAGTAAGACGTGGTGTTAAATCCAAAACACGTTTTTATTTAGCACTTGGTTACAAATTGATGAATTTGAATCCATGGCGATCAAGCCGCATACTAACCCAATCAGGAGCCGAAATAAGGGTGCTGAGGTGTGTACGATGCGTGTCGTAAGAAGATGATTGAAAATATCTCAGCCCTTAAGGTGGGGTTGGAGGGAACGGATGAAAAGATCAGTGTGTTGGCAATTTTTATTGCAAAACATTTCTTGATCAAAATAATTAAAATAATCCTTCAGTACAACGACTAGTTTAATTTACTTCACATGGTAATATACTGTCATGAGTTTAGCGGCATCAGACGAGAAATATTTTAAATGAAGAGAAAAAGTTGTCATTAAATTCCAGGACGTCCTCGACAGGTATTCAACAACTGTTGATATCACCGTGTGAAGAAAATTAAACTATATGTTTCTACTGGAGAAATAAGATATTTTTTTAGCAACCTGTCTTACTAGCCATTTGGGTTATACTCTAATATACTAGGGATGAGGAAGGTTGAGTCCAGAAGAAGTGCATCCACATTTGCGTGGATAGAGTGAGAAACCATTTAGGAAACCCACCCAGGGTACACCCGACAGAGATCGAACAATTATCTCCCCACCATCGGCAGTCTAGTATATTACGAGAGTAATGTCTAAGACCATGTGATCACCGAGGCGGGTAGGAGTATTATTTGATTTATTTTGCCTAAAAAAAAGTTTCTTTACAAAAACTACACAAACACTGGCTTTTTTCTCGCGTTGTCTTCACCCCCACCTTATCGAGGCTGTCTAGATAGCTGAGACATCACCAATCAGATGTTGCGCTTAGGTTAAGTATACATAGGTTAGAAGTTGAACTTTTCCACTTGAAAATATCCCCCCCCAAAAAAACACAACAAATTTCGTTTGATCATTAATACATAAATGCTTGGGGAAATGAAAGGCAACTGATATTGGAGCGTTGATTGGATATTTTTTTGAATCGATTGGTTTAATTCAATGGGGGATCACAACACGCATTACATTGCCATTTGTATTTTCTTCTTCCCCTGTTTGTTCTCCTACTTCCGGTCAGCTCCTACCATTAAGCTTATTCGACAGTAAATATTTTATTAGCAGAATTTTTACTCATGTGTAATTATAAGCTATACATATTTATTCAATGGTTTCCAATCATTACAGTTCACGAGTTAAAAGGGGTCAAATTTTTTATGTTCTTCATTAGCATTGTTAGGGTGAAGTAAATAAAGTTTGTGGCTGGAATGTATCATAACTAGACAATCACATGAGATGTACACAATGAGAGAGACTATGGGGATCTGAAACTAATTTCTTAAGAATATCAAGACCAAAGAGGAGGGAAAATGAATGATTCACGGAGTAACAACTAGAATGAATGAGAATGAAAAGAAGAGATTGAGATGGTACGGTCACGTGCAGTACAAAGAATGGATAGTACGCGTATCCAGGATATGATCCATAAAAATGGGAGCCTGAAGTCAGAAGGAGGAGAGTTTGACCATTGACCATCGACCACCTGGTTGCAAAACGTAGTGTGTTTAATGGAGGGATATAATTTTAAGACGGATGATGAAAGGTATTGGAAATGTGGAGTAGTTACATTCAAAATGTGAATCGAATCTCCTTATATGTTCTAGCACTATTCTTTTATAACTATGTTTTTTATGTTGCCTTTTTGTGAATGTATAATGTGTGATTTGTATTGTTTAGTTGGAGAGAGAGAGCTCAGCATTGAGGAACATATTTACATAAATAATAACTTTTAATTTAAATAATATAACAATTAATTATAATAGGCCTACTATAAATATTTCACTGTGTACTCATAATATGAATATCTATTAGCCGAATACATTAATTACTTTACCTTAACAATGGTACACAAAAAGCATAAAATGACAAGTTTTATCCCTTATAACTCATGAAATGTAATGATTTGAAATAATCTAATCATGATTGATAGATTATATTATACACGTGTTTCAATCCTGCAATAAAATGTTGATAGTCGAATGACCTTTTAACGCTATGAACTACTCTTGGTTTTTGGCGTTATTGAATATCTTCTCGACTATTCTAGAACCTTGAAGTCTTTAGGGAAAGAGAATCTCCTCTGAATATTCGTGTCACCGCATGAAGGAGCCATTTTCTTGTGTGTCTACTCTTCAATATTCCAGAGGTTCGTCTTTAACACTTTGAAACATTTGGTAAGAGGATGGCTTGTGTGAGCAAGAGGGGAGGNGCACGTCTCTCTCTTTCGTCCCATTACACCTGACAGTCTCCCTACGTGACAAGATATCCCCCAGTCTCCCTTGAGAGCGAAATAGGCACGTGACCACAGGGTCGAATGTCCCCTGACTTGTGGAGCACTTCTGTTTCATTCCTACCGTCATTTCTTTTTATTGTTGTGGATGTTTCGAAAGTACTCTTTTGAACAAAAGTCATTTAGCGCGTTACTTTCAAATTAAGTTAACCTAGAACAGTAACCGCTTGGGTAAATAGCTTTACTAGACTAGCGGCTGAGTGGTCAGTTACTCTAGACTCGCCCCTGCTCTTGGTCGCCGCTGACGGATTGAATCTCGGCTGGCTTATCTGGGAGTGGCTTTCGGCTAGTGTATGTATATTTACTGTGGCTTTAATAGACTTTCTACAAGATAATACGAGTGCTCTTCATTTAAAATTCACCATTCCCATCCCTGCCCATTGGATTTTGCCGTTAGTAACCCTTGTTTCGAGGGTTTAAGTTAAAAACAAACTATGTCTTATTTTTCTTTAGAGTGGAAATTTGGAGAACCTTTTAGAAAATTAAAACATATTTATTTACAGCCAACATTGATAACATTTTACCATATTATTTGTATCATTGTGTAGGTATTGAATTGATTGATATTATCTATCAAAAGTGATTGTTGCAGATTTCATGACTTAACGTACAGATACGTGAAAGTACTTCTAGTAATTTTTTTTCTGGCTGTCCGATATATGCATTCATAAGAACATTGGGGTAAATATTAATTACTCCATAGTACATGCTACATTTGATTTAATTATCACATAGAAAGTAAAGTTTTTTTAAATTAATGTTGTAATTTTGAATCAGAATTGACTAGAGAAAATGTTAGTTTTTGGTTGCAGGTTTTTATTTTCGATTTCGTTTAATCATTTTCGATTTAGTAGGGGATGAATAAAAGTTATTTTCAGTTTAAGAAATTTCTGCCTACCGCCACAAACACACTTGACATACCTTTTTTGAGGGTAAAATTATTTTAAAAGAAATACATTGACATTTAATATTATTTTCTACCAAAAAGAATCTAGAAGTTTGATTTTAACTTCGTTTGCAGTGATCTTAAATAACCGTTTAAAGTAAAATTGTATTATCATTTTTAGCTTTAAGAACTGCCAAATAATTGGAAATCCTCATAATAAATGTCCTTGTAATATCTTGTTTCAAGGTGGTGGACTAAAGCTATGTTGAGTCAGGTCGCTAACTTTTCGAGTAATGTTGAACCTAATCGCTAGTCCATAAGTTCAGGGAAACTGTGCCCTATAAAATACTTTATGATATTAAAAATTAAACCAGAAAGTTAGTGCGATAGTGGTACGGTCTAGCTATTATCTTTAAATAAAATAAAACATTAATTTGTTAACTAATTTGAATGACGTTCTATAGGAGAGAGTGGCTTTAAATATAGGTCGAATAGTAAAACTATTATATTAGTTAATTACGGTCACAGACGCATCTAAATATCATATTATTTACACCCGGGATCATTCTTCACTCATATTTAAAGGCAGAGTCTGTAATGGATATTTGTAAATCGTCAGCAACATATGGGTAATCAATTAAGATCACGAGCTATCTGATAACGCAGCCACCATCGATTTTGTAAGTATTTTTAATATGCCAATAGTACAATGACAACTGTACGAATGCGCCTATCATGATGGATTAAATAGTAAATCTATTAACTTACTGTATATTAGTTAACGACGGTTATAGACGCGTATAAATATCGTATTCATATGGATAACTCAGTTGTTAGAGTATTGACGTAATAAGTTAGAGGTTCTAGGTTAGGTTCCCATGTTAAGGTGTATTATTTTTTCAATTTAAAGTATACAACGTTTCTAGCTAAGATTTCTTATAGCATAGTGTAATCTCAAAGTAATTGCATATTTGAAAAATTATAGCAAAGTTAGATGTTGAAAATGTATAATATTTTTAGTTTGTTTGTTCCTGCGTCTCCGTACACATCCGAGCTAATCGCACATATAATAATAATAATAATAATAATAATATTTAGCACCGCGTCTTACTAACCCGTTCGGGTTATACGCTTTAAGTACTAATTACTCTAATGGATTTGGAAATTGGGAAGGTTGAATTAGAGGAAGTGAACCCGCATTTGCGTGAAAAGAGAGTGGAAAACCATTTAGGAACAACCCCCAGTTCACCCGACCGAGATTCGAACCTAGATCTCCCCGTCCTCAGCAGTCGAGCTCAACACGACAAGCGCGTTAGCCAACTACGCCACCGAGGCGGGTCATATACTAATGAAGTAGCGCTGAGAAAGGTAGAGTTTAAAGAAAATACTATTAGGAGACCATCTAGAGAGAAACATCAGTATTACCACCTGGGATTCTAACCCCACCCTTGTCAACATTGGCAAACTAGACTAGACGAGACTGATGCCTTAGTTCGTGTATCGACTAATGAGGGTATTTATAAGACAGTGAGATATTTTAATAATATAACTATACAAATTATTTCAAGTCCGTTTGTTACTCTTTCACCCAAATACCACTACAACAACTGTGTTGAAATTTCGCGTGGACACAACTCAGACGTCCGTTAAACATCTTGGGTAGTTATAACGTACACCTGCCATTTTTTTTCAAGATGGTGGTTACAAAATACAGATTTTTGGCTTTTTTTTCTCAGATTCTACTTACAGGATTCTGATTTGATTAAAGTTTAAAGATTCTGACATGGATTAGGCATGACGGCCATCTTGAAATTTAATGGAAATTTTGTGATTTAGATTAGACATGAAGGCCATCTTGAAATAAAATAGCAGCTATAGAACACTATTTTATAGCCCGTTGAGCGTTCTAGGCCCAAAACTAAGGGCTGACAAAGTGAAGCCGGGTCGTAGCCGGTAATAATAATATTGATATAAACTCGTTGATTGAAAATAATCAGGAGACGAAAACTTGGACGTATTTTTACAACAAATCACGTGCAAAAACGGGTATTTTACTAGTATTAAATATAAAACTAAATACTTGAATTAATTATTATGATACTTCTGTGTGACTTCTCAAAACAGAGGGGAAAAACATCTTTAGAATTTTCCTATAAACTTTTACCCATCATTACATTGGTTTGAATCCAGTCAAATATCCATGTTTAATGGATGCCGGATTTTGAATAAACTATTCGTACTTACCCGCCTCGGTGGAGTAGTTGGCTAACGCGCTTGTCGTGTTGAGCTCTACTGCTGAGGACGGGGAGATCGAGGTTCGAATCTCGGTCGGGTGAACTGGGGGAGGTTTTTTCCTAGATGGTTTTACACTCTCCCTACACGCAAATGCGGGTTCACTTCCTCTGATTAAACCCTCCCGATTCCTAATCCCATCAGTGTAATTAGTACTTAAAGCGTATAACCCGAACGGGTAGCAAGACGCGTTGCTAAATATTATTATTATTCATACTTATTTGTATGGTAGCAACTTTGTGTGTTGTAGGGGGTGGGTTGATCTACCCCTCTTTGGAGGGTGTCTGTTATTTTAGCCCCCTGCCCTCCTTCCTTGGTAATATATAGGCTCCAGAAACAAGAGAGTGTCGAGCGGTACCTATTCATTATTCACGATCACTACTATCACTACCACTATCACTATTCAAATGTACGGTTTATTTAATATCAGTGTGACTGAGTATGCTATGATAATACCACGGCATGTTAGACACCAACCATGAGAGGCCGTAGTTTTTTAAGTAGGGCTGCCTTTGGGGCCCTTGGGAGTACATAATTGAGAAGAGAATAATGGAGAAGAGCCTAATTAAGAAGTGGATAGTGGGAAAGTTACTCATTGAGAAGTTGATAATGGGTTAGTGGATCATGGGGAATTGGATCATGGGGAATTGGATCAGGGGAATTGAATCATAGGGATTTGTATCATGAGAATTGAATCATAGGGATTTGTATCATGAGAATTGAATCATAGGGATTTGTATCATGAGAATTGAATCATAGGGATTTGTATCATGAGAATTGAATCATAGGGATTTGTATCATGAGAATTGAATCATAGGGATTTGTATCATGAGAATTGGATCACCGGGATTTGGATAATGGAGATTTGGATCATGGGACAGTGGATAATGGAGATTTGGATCATGGGACAGTGGATAATGGACCATTTTATCATAGGAAATTGGATCATGAATAAGTGGATAATGGGGAATTAGATCATGGGGCTTTGGATAATGGAAAAGTGGATAATGGGGATTTGTATCATGAGAATTGAATCATGGGGATTTGTATCATGAGAATTGAATCATGGGGATTTGTATCATGATAATTGAATCATGGGGATTTGTATAATGAGAATTGAATCATGGGGATTTGTATCATGATAATTGAATCATGGGGATTTGTATAATGAGAATTGAATCATGGGGAAGTGTGTTATGGAGAAGTAGACCATGGGGAACTGGATAATCGAGAAGAGGGCCATGAGAAATTGGTTCATGGAGAAGTTGATTGAAGTTCCAGAGAAGGCACGTTCGCTATTAGGCCAGAGTGTGTCAGACAAGAGCTTTTTGTCGAGCGGTCGTTCATCAATTACCTGTTGTGTACGGACCACAATCAATCACTAACTACGAGAACAAGTTTAACTAATCATTATTTACGCCATTGTTTCTTTAAGCCCCAACTATAGTTTAAACGTGGAAGTAGAGAAAGTGATTAGTAAGAAATTAATTTTTGTTAACTACGGCTTGGCTTTGCAACATTTTTGTACGAAACGTAATCAATCACTTTTATGAATGAGAATCTTCTGAAGACGTCCGGTTTGTTCTTAGAATATTGTAATCTAGCACCATATTTTGAAGTAATCACGAACATTTATTAGAAACACCCATTAAAGTCAAGTTATAATGAAGGGCATAAACAAAATGTGTTATTAAATAGTTAATAATCAAATACTTTACATGCAATTTTTTTACTAGTAACATTTATTGCTATTAACGATTTAATTAATTTAATAAAAAATGAAAAAGTTTGAATTTGACTGTCATCAGATGAATTTAATATAACGGGGAAAACATTTCATAATTATAGGGTTTGTAAACTTTATTTTTGTACGATATCTCTATTTTTTTTTTGTAGTTTTAGGTTAGTTGGTTATGTGTGAAACTTTTAATCTATATGCATCTCCTCCTGAATTAAATGTTGGATCCGCTAATGGCAGGGATTATAAAACTAGTTTATAGAGAACGTGACCCGCTTCAGTGCTTTAAAGCACATAAGATCACAATAAAATGGATTCCCGGATGACGAGGAAATCTGGTCTTGAAATAAGATTAGGTGTAATGAGGGAGGGTTATTCGTAAAAATGGTTCCTTCCTCCCTCTTCACGCAAATATTGGTACATTTCCTTGAAATTATATTTTCTTTACCTATCCCCTTCCCACCTCGGTGGCCACATGGTCTAACGCGCTATTCTATCAGTAGGCTAGAATGTCGATGATGGGGAGCTAGAGGTTCGAATCTTGGTCGGGTGAACTAAGGATGGTTTTTACAAAAATTGTTTTCCACTCTTACTTCACGCAAATGTGGGTACACTTCCTCTAAATATAACCTTCCTAATCCCTAAAACCATGAACATAATTAATACATAATCATATAATACTGAACGGGTAGTAAAACGTTTGGATCCATGTTGCGAACAGTCCAGATCGCGAACAGGGCGAAATTCGTCCAAATTGCAAACACACCCAAAAATGTTATGGTCGCCTAAATATCTTATGTACAGATTACGAACAAGTTCAAGAGCAACTCGCGGGAATTCCTACGTGAGGGTGGTTACACGGGTATCAGAGGCTACTGGCAGCACTCACCGGCCATAGGGGCCTTTCTCCTAACCTAACATAGCCTAACCTAACATAGAAATACTCATGTATGTAATTTAGTTAAATTAAGACTGACGAGGTTGATAGAACCTATGACTACTGGGCCCCTGTGGGCCGTCCTTATTATCGAATTAGGGGTGGGATATCATAGCAACATAGCGTGTCCGAAATCTGAAATCTGGACTACCCCTCATATATCAAAAATCTCATGTTCGCAATCAAGAATGTTTGAAATCAGGAGGCCATCAGTAAAACGCGGTGCTAGAAAACAAAAAAAAAATCTCCTACAAGTGTAAATATGGGTAGTAAAACTTGGTGCACAAAATAAATTGAAGTGAATATAAATAGGTTAAGTTATGAATTGAGGATAGAATGGTCGGTGATAAAACACATTTGATTTTAACCAAACCCGATACGCCCGGAGGTGATTCAAACTTCAATCTTTACATCACTATTCTGATTTTTTTAAAAGCACCACGTCTTACTACCGTTTGGATTGTACGCATATGCACTAATAACGTTAATGAGCTAGGGATGTGGAAGATTGCATTTAGAGGAATTGTACCCACATTTGTGTGGAGGAAGAAGGGAAAATCCATTTATAAAAAACAACTTCATTACACCTTACCGAGATAATAGCCTGTTCGAGTTGTGGGCATATTCAGTCTTACGTTTTATTTATTTATTTGAGGTATTTAACGTGCAATTTCTGAAACAACTGGTTATATCACCACATGATAATTTCTATGAGCGAGAGCAAAATACCAACCAACTTTTTCGGGAAAGGTATTTTCACATACCAGGGTTCTTTTACATGTCACAATCGTCATGGGACGGATAGGGCCTTACTTCCCTTCCGAAGAAAATTGTGCTACGGATTTTTATCGCTCAAGAAAAATACATTGACACCGACTGGATTTGAACCCACAAACATCGGGTCCTGAAGTGAGCACTTTACCCTAAGACCACCAAGGTCAACGAATATATACTAATTACGCTATTGTGTTGTGAATGAAGCGGTTTAAATTAAGTGGCAATGTAACCACATTTGTATGGAGAAAACAGGGGAAAAACCCATTTTTGAAAATTCCCCCTTAGTACACCCAACTGGAAGTGAAACACCAATACGCCCTTATTCGACAGTTCGGTTTGTTGCGAGAGATACTACTTCAACCATCGAAGCAGGCAATTAAAATGTTGTTGATTAGGTTTGTCCATGGTGTCTACTCAACTTGACCAATGAAATCCCCGACCTTTTCCCTGATTTCCCCTGATCATTTCCTAAAATTCCCCACTAAAAAAGTATGTCACATCCTCCTAACTCGCCCCCCCCTCTCCTCCCTCATTTTTCTATCATCCTTTTTTATGAATAATAATAAATTTTAAAATCTGAATATTTTTTTAATTCGTCTTAAAATTGTTTACTGTTAATTAAAAATATATTACACAGCTACAAACAAAAATATGACATAATTTACTGATTATCGTGTTTAATATTTTGAGTAAAATATCATTTTCCCGGATTTTTATTGTGATTTACCAAATTCCCGGCTGATTCCCGTTTTCCCTGATTTTACCGGATGGTAGAAACCCTGTCTTAGAGTAATTTTAATAATTAATCAATGATAGTTATTAAGTTTGATTACAAATTAATACTTGGACAGAAGTAATTTATCAACCAACAATCTACAGGCTATAATCACTATTCTGTTTACAACTTGCATTTATTAATTATTATTAATAATGTTGACCACAGTCTTCACTGTTCCATCATGTGTGGCGTTTCTAAATGTTCCTCTAATTGGTTAATCTGTACTTTTCATGGCGTCTGAACTACTATCTGCGTGAAAATAAAGCCAATATAAACCGTAATCACATGCTTCAACTAATTACTTATGCCAATTAACTTTATGGCCTTGCCAAGTCATGGGCGGAAACCATTAATTGGTCGACATGTTATTTAACAGAGCTTGTGTGGTAGCGGATGGGCAGAGTTTAGCTCGTAAACCAACTTGTGGGTAAGGCTGACTCTACTCGGACTCCCTCATGGGGGAGGTACACTAGCATTCTCGTAGGAAGAAACACCGACTGAGATTTAAATTAAGAGTTACGAGAACTACGTTCATGGTGACCTGGCGGTCTAGGCGGTAAGGTGTCACACTTCTATGCTGGCGGCCTGGGGTTCAATCCTCGGTCCCGGCAAAGATTTATCTGATTACCAAACCCTTACTTCACCTCTGACAAGACATCTTGTGAATGTGAGGAATGCCAGGCCTCCACCGTGGTTCGGATTCCACGTTAAACTGTAGGTCCTCCGTTTCATCTCACAATCACCCTACCATTACGCATTAGAGTAAATGCGTACAACCCGAACGGGTAGTAAGACGCGGTGCTAATAATAATAATAATAATAATAATAATAATAATAATAAAACTACGTACATATATTCATACGACTAATGTGGTTGGCAGCTGCCACTTTTGATTTATAGGTACCTATAAAATATTACTAAAACATGATATTTAATGAGACCCCAATTTCTACCACCAACATTGTTAGAAAGTCACTTAAGTTCGACACTGTATAGTAATAAACCTATTCTTTTAAATTGAAAAAATGACACCCAGAAACGGGATTTGAACCCGAAACCTTTTGGCTTAGTACGCCAACGCCCTAACCACTGAGCCATCCAGGAATCATCCCGTGTCCAGGGTCATTCTTCACTCATATTTTAAGACAGAATCTGTGATGGACGTGCGGAAATCGTCGGCTACAAATGCGTGATTAATTAAGAGTCACGAGCAATCAGATAACGCAGCCACTGTCGACTCGGTAGTTGGCTTCATGCTGCCAATTGTATAATTATAATGTACGGGTCCGCATGATACAATGATGGATTAAATAGATAGGGTATTATATTTGTTAATTACGGCTATAGCTGCATCTAAATATCATATTCCTTAAAGTTAAAACTGAAACCCGGAAACGGGAATCGAACCTAGGGCCCTTGGCTTAGAACGCCAATGCTTTAACCACTGAGATATTCATATGAACATGATATTTAGATGGGACTATAACCGTAACTAACAAGTATAATAAATTAGCTATTCAACAAGTTATCGAAAGCTTACAATAATACTTTCTTATGGGTTACTGTATTATTTCTCTCCACATTCTTCATCCAATGGGTTATGCATGTAAATACAATAAAATGTAGTTTTTTTTCTCCCGCCATTGTGGCAACACGAGTTTCAAATTTTCAAATAACGGGCTTCTTATGAAAATCATAAAGGAAAGGGGGCATGGACACCCCCAATTAGTTTATTATTATTACTATTATAAAATAAAAAGTAGGCCTACTGTATAAAACAATATGAATATCCCTATATTTTTTGCCAAAAATTTAAAGCCGTCTATTTTAAACACTGATGTTAATGTAAGGTTTTAAATCTTGTGGCAAAGTAATTTGTATTGTTGACAAATGTGCTTTCGTAATCCGAGATATCTCGAAGGTTTGGTTTCACTTCATGGGCGTAAACAACTGTTATTATTATTATTATTATTATTATTAGCACCGCGTCTTACTACCCGTTCGGGTTATACGCACTTACGCTAATGTGTAATGGTAGGGTTATTGTGAGATGAAATGAAGGACCTACAGTTTAACGTGGAATCCGAACCACGGTGGAGGCCTGGCATTCCCCACATTCACAAGATGTCTTGTCAGAGNGAGGCCTGGCATTCCCCACATTCACAAGATGTCTTGTCAGAGGTGAAGGAAGGGTTTGGTAATCAGTTAAATCTGTGCCGGGACTGAGGATTAAACCCCGGACCCCCAGCACAGAAGTCTGACACCTTACCCCTAGACCACCAGGTCATCCTAAAACAACTGTTAAACATACATATGTGCCGGTCACTGCACATATTTCATATGCAAATTCAGCAATTTTTGGAATTGATGAGTATCAAAGAAAGAGTACAGATTAGTTACCCTAACCTCACAGTCAAGACTATTCCAAATTATAAAACACCACATTACAAAATGTTCACTCCAAATTATAGATCATCACGTTCCAAAATGTTGTGTTTCCCTTACCTTTATAAAAAAAGAATAGGATCGCACTGCGTTACGGTTTATCATAACGCCCGTGAGCCGCACAGAATCCTGGATAGAGCCGCGTGCATCACGCGGGCCCCGAGTAGGACACTCCTGGTCGAAGACGTGAATATCGCAATAGATGGACTTCCGATGACGGGGCGATCGGGGGTTGAATTCTATTTGGGTGTGCTGATGGTGATTTTTACTAAATGGTTTTAAACTCTCACTTCACGCAAATGCCGGTGTACTTCCTTCGAATTCAACCTTACACAAACTTAAAACATTGGCGTAATTAGTTTAATGTCCAACCCAAAAAAAGGTAGTGAAGCTCGTTGACAATAAAAAAAAAAGCAATTAACACCAGTTTGAAATGATGGCTGTACAGTTTGTGTGCGAGAAATTAAAATCTTAGCCGTGTTTTTTTTTTATCAGAGCGTCTTACTAACCATTTGGGTTACACGCTTATGGATGAGTTACTTTAATGGTGTTAGGAACGAAGAAGATTGAAGAAAATGTAGCCGTAGCTGCAATGGCGTGGAGGGAGATATTGGAACCCCTATTTCCCCGTCATTGGAATTCTAGTCTCCTGCGAGTGTGACATTGGAGACCATGTGGCCACCGTAGCGGGTTTGTATCTTAATGGTTAACTGCATGTCACTCTACTCCGACCGGAACCGATACCTTTTCTTTTCTATTTGAATTTTATTCAACTTCTTTTTCAATTTAAACACGACTTTTACTCTACTTTCTTATATTGGCGCGTTTATAGCCAATAAGAAATAATGTTTGTTACTTGTTGGGCAGGACAGTTTCAGTATTACATTTTTTGTTTTTGTTTTTTTACCCAGCCTAACTAAGCCGGCATAGCGTCAACACTACCCCCCTCCCCATCACACTAACAGACAAAAGACATTCCGGCGCCAATGATAATGTAGTAAAATGTTATTAATGTTGATTACGATGTTTGCTCTAAATATTTCTTCTTAACATGATCCTATTATAGCTCATAAAAATGCGCCTGTCTTAATGTTGAGAGAGAATAGCAAAGTTATAGAGACCTTTTTATTTGCCGCATTTTAACCGGCCTGGCCTATACTCATTTTAATAACGCTTACGGGGTAAGAACGAGGACGGTATATTTTAGAAAATGTGTACCCACATTCACGGGAAAAGCGAGTGGAAAACTATTTAGGCTGAATAAACCTCTATACACCCGGCCGGAATTTAAACCTTTATCTCCCCGTCACAGTTACAACCAGACTAAATGAGCATAATATTTGGTGAGCGTGACCCCCGATGTAAGTCTTACTTTATTTTACATAAATGGAAGTAGCCTCCACCGGAGCACATGGTCCGGATTGAAACCTTTACTTCTCTGTCAATGAAAGTAGCCTCCACTGGAGCACATGGTCTGGATTGAAACCTTTACTTCGCTGTCAAT
>CABEEJ010009005.1:2500-20729 GCA_901482245.1 Timema douglasi
GCACTATACGAGTTAGGTGACAGTTGTATGCAAGCTACTAGCCCCTATACTATGGTTCACTGACAATGAAAACGTCATGTCCACTCAATGGGGACGCAGGAAATATCCCTTACTCTGGGGACTAATAGGTCCCAATTAGGACGAGGCGGTAACGATCATAAATCCCCTAGTTGATAACACAATAGTATGTAGTGAACACACCTTAACATATAAGGTGAACATTAAATTATCTGATGCCCTCATTAAGAATCTTAAGAAACCCGTCTACGGGCCAATAAATACCAACATGAAAGTTTGGATAAAGATCATGCACTATCATGTACACTGTACAGTAAATAAGTTAAGTACTGAACACAAAATAACAATGAGAATACTAGCCCATAAAAAGGGGGAATTAAAGCCCAATTAGGCTATGAACCATCTATTACTGCTTCCATCAAGTGTGAGCCAACGTTTCCTCAATAATAGGAGGCATATAGAGGCCTCACAGCAATACAATTATATTAGGGCGACTCGACATAGTGCAGTTCTAGCTGAACGTCTAAAAGGTCGTCAAGCGACCACAAAATAATAGCTGAAATATCACAGCTGTACTTACTTTATGTTGACAATGCTAAGACTTTATACAACAAACGGCCTAGCCCAAAATAGCTCTAGCTGATCCAAAACACGCCCAAAGGCCACACAAAAGAACAGAACGTGAAAGATATATATACACACACACACTTCAAACAAGATTTGTTCAAAAATAACATATTGCCCACTTATTAATCAACAGGCTCACTTGGTCGCATGAAACCAATTAATACAAATTACATTTGGCCAATAAGACCTATTTAAGGTAAACTGTAGAATCATGAAGCGATCCACCACCTACAGTAGCCCCATGGCTTCTTTGGTGCTGACTGACCGCTCACAGCTGACTGACAGCTCACAGCTGACTTCTGACAGTCCACATTTAGGTATATAGAAGTGACAGTTGCTAAACACATGTTTTTTCAAGATCATATGGTTCGGCGTAGGGATACATAATTTGGTCTGGTAACTTTTCAAAGCCGTCAGCTCTCAGCAGTGAGCTGTCAGTCGGCACCAAAGAAACCATGGGGCTACTGTACACTCCTGAATATAGTCAATCTCATGACCGATGCCAGCAAAACTTAATCAGTGTAATACCAGCGGTAAACGAGTAATCCCTATAGGGATTGCAAACCTAAATCCCAAGTAAAATGGACAAAAAGTCCATATCGAGCAGATCGGTGACGTAAATGTTCAATGTTGGTATCCATGGAGTGGCGGGACGCTATCTGGTGGACTCCCGCGCCGTGGATCCGTTCAACGCCATGGTACTTCTAGCTGTCAGTCGTAGAAAAAGACTAAATTATCAATGTGTTCACTAGAAAATTGAATATCATTCTGTGTCAATATCTGATCAATGATCATACATGATATTAAATAGGCTCCCTGATTGAAAGGAGCGTGGGAAGGAAAGACCGTTGTGGCCGACCAATCACGTTACAGGGGGAATATCTGTGTCAAAAGCGGGTCTTCGCACACGCGCGAAGAATAGACGATGGAAAAGGGTCACCAAAAATAGTTTGAATCAATGTTTTTCTGTGAAAGGCAGCGCCACTTATATTTAAGTGTGGTTAATCAGTGACGATCCCAAAACCCAACAACTGCATCGTCTTGTCCATAGTAAGTCCAATCAGAACCTCAATTCTTGACAAGCCGTTTTTTTCCTCGAGGGAAGGTAGAAACACTTGACTGTGTGAGCTGATTCCTATTAGATCGGCACACTTCTACTGTTCTTTCTATTAAAATCAAACTCTACCTTTTCTGTGTCTTAGTGTAATATGTCAAAGTAAGAACGCTATTTTTTAGGGTACGCATAATGTCCTGTACACTTCGTTTACACTCTGAAGTCCTATTATCATCCTGACAGCTTACATTAATGGTTCCCAACCTTTTTTTTTAAATCTGATTTCACCCTTGGTAGATCATCAAATTCACCCACCCCTATTTTTTTGTAAACGTTATGAAACATCTTACAAATAAAAAGGGCATTATTGTCATTTATTTACTTTATACTTGCATTAAATTGGTAAAAATGTTCTACTGAAAATTAGTGTGATGGTTGGCAGTGTTTTTTCATCACCTCTTGAATATTGTGTCTGATATTTGACACAACACACCTCAAATCCCTTTCCACTTCAAGATGACATCAGTGTTTGGTTTTTATAAGAATCAAGAGTTGAAGATCTGTTGGTAGTAGCTGGGAGAAGAAATGGGAGGTTTGCGGGCTTGAAAATAAACACGTGCATGCGCACTAGTGTCTTACTTTTTGGTTGGTAATATAAATTTTTACAACTGGTAGGTATTGTTGCCAAAACCACAAGTAAAAAATATCTTAGTTACTTTGGAAAAGTTATTGAAATAAGGAATGTCTTAAATTGTTAGCTAATTTGTAACTTTATTTCCGAATTTGTCCGCATTCCCCAGGCTGGGAGCGATTGGTATATATTATGGATGTATTTTATAAGATTGATCATAGTGAAATTAATAAAGATTAGTTTGATAATGTTACTAGTAAACAGAGGGCAGGCCTACATGTATGTCTGGGTATTTACAAATGAACTGGAAATAAAATAAAAACTCCTCATTCAATTTGTTAACCTGTTATTGACGTATGCTATTCTTTATTAGTTCATTCTCGAAATGTCAAATGAATTGAAATGGCCTTTCAGTGTAAGTTAGGCCTATGATATTTTAGATTTTACGTGGATCTAGTTTTAAAAATTTTTGAAATACGATCAAATCTATGGTTAAAACGGTAAATTACAATCTCTGACAAAAAATATCAAACAGGCTAAACATAATCCTAATAATACAAGGAAAAATGGTGATTGGAGGTGCTCCTTTGTTAAAATTATAGGATTGGAGGATCGTCCTTGTGTTGGAGGTTGGTTCAGAAAATCTGTTTTCCACTTAGCGTATAATCCTCCTTCATGCATACAAGTGACTACGAAACTCATCACACCTAAGAAAGGCGAATGATTCTCCACTGCTACGAAACCGTTCCAAGTGGACCAGAATGTGTATCATAGGGTGACCATTTTTAAAGTAGATGGGTTTATTTATAATTGTCCTATTTTAAAGTTAGTTTTGAAACGTTTCTATGATTGGCAATCATGTTAAGAATCTCATCATTACTTTTGAAAACAATTAGTTTTCTATTCAATTTCACAACATGTGGATCGCTGAAATCTGCCGTTTCCATAATTTCGTCGAAAGAGGCCATAGGAAGTACAACACCAAATTTAAGATCAGAATCCAATGCTTCCATTAGCATGTTCAAGTCTGGTAAATACCTGACATTGATTAAACAACTGTTTAAAGAACCTGTATAAGCGTTGTTTAATATAAAATTAAATATCAACAAAAATGTTACGATGAATCTTTGGGGAAAAAAAGAAGGTAGATTTTGTATAGAACCTCCCACAAAGGTTTTATATACATCGAAGATAATATTTCTCCGTATTTTTATGTTATTCTCAAATGTATCAATGAGAGTCACAATTTTCCACGAATAACACCCAAACTGTTTGCGTGAAAGGCAATATCACTTTAAAGTATTTTGGAATTTCTAGTGCCTTTGGTACAATAGCTGTGAAGCAGTCACCATCAAACGCGTAGCTAGTTTTTCTCAAGTTGTAGGGAAGGACTACATCCTGGTACGCTTGAATACCTGTCATTTTAGACGTCAATTCTTTCATTATTTTATCATTTTCAAAAGATGAATAAGGAATTATATTCACGGTAAGATTCATAGCACGAACTATTTCGTTGAACATCTTACCGTTGGGTCCATCAAAAACTGAGTTTCCATCAGGGTCGACCTTTTCTGTAAGTAACAAATGGGTGGGACTCATGATAGGGGAATCTATAAGGAAGCCTCGAGTGTCTTTTAGTTTGTCAGGGAAAAGGTTGTAACCACTTCGTATTCTGTCGAATAGACTGAAGACCAAAGCTTGACCTAAAAATGGGTTGTAGCTCAGAATCCATTCTGATTTCTTGTAATCGCATGATAAGTTTTGGTTAGATGATTCCCATTTGTCTTTGACAATGCCCTGGTAAGTAACCACCACGTTCAGAATCTTTAACTTATCCCAACAATCCTGGATCGCCTCAGCTAAAATGATGGTGCCTTCAGTCACGGGTCTGGTTAAAATTAGCAGGAATAGAGTTCGAGGGTTCCAAAATGGGGATTTTTTCCATTCTATGTCAACGACACACTCATTCTTAATGGAAGTTCTTACAATTATGAATCCAACATTGTTTTCTAAGTTGTCGATCCGCTTAAGCCCACACCAACTATTCTTATAGAACAAATTTTCACGGGTCCAACACACATCCCCCTGAGAGAACAAATCTTCCTGAGAAATATCTTTTGTGGTCAATATCGGGGTATTTATGTTGTGGAGATAATTTGAGATGTAATCGGTAGCTATGGAGTCATGGTCTCTATCGAAAATTAGGAAGTACATGTTTTTAATGAAATATCTGTAAACAATTTGTTGAATACCCTCAATTAAGGGGAACAATGATTCCTCTTTATATTCATCTGTAAAATAAAGTTTGCTGTCACTGCTTTGGATCCATATAGAAGCGATGAGGGTAGTTTGGTATATTATGGCAAAGCCAAACATCTGAAATCAGAAAAACAACATTAGCTAAAAACCTGGAATGGTATTCATACAGTCAAAATCTCTCAGTCTCTTTATAATGCTTTCGGCCTTGGCAGGCACGATGGGGATTGATTCCCAATTGGGTGCATTTGTAGCCTATTTTTCCTAGATGGGTTTAAATACTCGTAGTTTACACAAGAGTTATAAGACACAGTTAAAAAGTAAAATTGCTATAGACATGCGAATCTTTTCTATCAAATTTATAAATTATATTCTTCTACCAGATTTTTAATATATTACTAAAATGTTTTACAACAAGCGTTTAAGTATTTTAAATATACAACGTGTGTTATAAATTAAAATTAAAGACTTCAAGTAAACCAACAATTTAGAATTATCTTAGAAAACTGTAAATCTATCAATCTTACACATTGAATATTACATTTTTATTTATAATATATGGATGTCCAGATACCCCTTTTTTATCGATTCAAACTTTATGTTCAAGCACGAATTTTCGATTCTTGATTCTGGTTCTTGAACTTTTTTTTCACTATTTTTCCAAGCATCTAACCTCGTATGAAAAAAATTAGGTATTCAACTTTATAACAAACCAAAAAACTAAAAAACTTTCATGTTTATAAATAGTTTTCTAATGTTAAAAAAGAAAAATATCAATTTTATTAAGTATTAAATCGTATAATCAAAATAATAAAATAATTAGAAGTTACATTATAGTAAACATGTACTATTAATTACAAAAAAGCCTAATTGAATCAAATATTTCTAAATAAAAATAAATAAAACAAGTATAATAAACAGTTGTTGAGAACACAAGCCTATTCAATTCACCAAATAGGACCGTTAAATGAAAGTGCACTGTTTTGACTTAATGACATTGGAAATCAAACTTAAGTACCATATTGGTAGCAAGTAAACAAACAAGATAATAATTTTAGATATCAGATAAAAATTATTCTATACATCAATTAATATTTAAATTTTAAGAAAATTATTAAAATAGTGAAAATATATTTGCTTAGGCCTATAAAATTAGTCGCAAATAAAACGGTAAATTTGTCAAATAAAAGAGATTACCTTTGTTAAAATCATCAAAACTGAAAATAAAACAAAAGATTCAAATAAAATCGAAATAGATACAACAAATTGCGGATTTTATAACGGAAAGAAGAACACATTTCTTACTTTACAAAAATTTAAAGTCGTCCGCTATAATTGATCCAACACACTTTAGCTCGCCAGAAATTAGTGAAGAAGTTTGGGAATGATATATCGAATATATCGGACTATGCTCTAAATCTATTGAATTAAACTAAATATAACTTTTTTTTACTCTCTTTTTATTAACTACGTCGAGTTTTGGTCCATTTTTTTTATTAAACTTGTCTTATTCAAAGAGCTAAAAAAATTTATTAAAAGCTGAAAAGCGACAAAGAATATAATTACAGGAAAGCGGCCATCTTAATTTAATCTAAATATCGTAACTTTTGATACACACAGTGTGATATATCGATTATTTGTTTATAATCGATTCATGCATTCTAACAATCTCACTTAACTTTTACTTAAAAAAAAAAGTGTCAAAGTTGTTACGTTTCTACCTCTTTATACTGTCATAATGTCAGGTCGTATTATATGCGAGAACATTTATTTTTCATGTAGAACACCTCAAAATGCTACGGTCGTATTATATTGTACAAGATGGCGGATTGTGAGGTACCGGTCACCTTTAGCTCAGGCTTTTAATCTTTATTAAAGCAGGTGCTGAGTGCAGTTTAATTCCCTAAACACATTTATAGTCTAATATAATTCATTCTAAATTGTTTGGTTTTTTATGTTTGTGAATGCGTCTTTGTTTACTATTGAAGAACTAATTGAATCGTTTGGTTTTGTTTGCTGATACAAAATGGCCAAGAAGACAAGCTTTGACAGCATCGAACTTTCTAGCTTAGTGCAAGAGCGGGTCAAGGAAGCGCTACAATCGAAGGATGTATTAAATAATCTTGTGGAAATTATCACTGAATCGGTGACCCATGCGGTAGTGAAAGAACTGAAAGATCTACTTGATTTTTAACATGGACGAAATCACGAAGCAGAGAGAAGAAATTAAGAAACAATATTCTAACCATAATCATCTAAAGGGCGAACTTGTCCTTTCGAAAGACGAATTGGAACAATACCAAAGACGATCAAACCTGAGATTTTTTGGTAATGCTGAAAACACCTCGGAGAACACGGACCCTTTGGTGCTGGATGTGATTAAGAATAAAACTCAATCTACCGCATGTGACCGTTGATGACGTCGACCGTAGTCACCGAGTAGACAACATTTCAGGAAGCAAACCCAGGCCTATCATTGTGAAGTTTGTTTCATACAGGAAACGAAGTGAGGTTTTCCATGTAAACCGACAGCTTGCTGGGTCAGGAATAACTGTAAGGGAAGACCTAACTGCTGAGCGTATGATCTTACTACAATCAGCAATAGAGAAATTTGGTTTGAAAAACGTATGGACTTTAGATGAACGCATTGTTGTCAAGACTGAAACGCGCAAGTTGCGCATAAACTGCATGGAAGGGCTGCCCAAGGAGGTCACAGTGAATGATCTGAAAATACAATTTATTATTTCTCTTTTTTTAAATTTTTAATCCTTTCTTAATTTCGTAACTTTCGTCATTTTTATTTGTTTTTAGTGTGGTACTTGATTTATTGTTTTGTGTTTTACTAATTATTATTAATTTACTAAGTTCAAAAATCAATTTCGTAATTTCTTTTTTCTCATGGCTTAATTTTTTTTAGTGTAGTATTTGATATACTATTTTTTTGTTGGTTATTGTCATTAATTTATTAAGTTCTAAAATGCGTGTATGGGTATGTATATGTGAGCTAACAAGCTCAATTCAAGTCTCAAGATCTCGGGTAATGGTATGTTTAACTATTTTCATATTTTTGTATGTGTGCGAATAATATTTTACAAGGGCGAGATAACCCAACTACAATATGTTTTAGTAAGCTATGATCCATGTCTGTCGGTGACTTTGACCAATCGCTCCCTTCCCCCTTTTCCTCTAAAACCCCATCAACAGTTATGATGCTTCACAATGTATCGCTGCTGGTGGCCCACGTAAATGCGCTGTCTTTACTGAGCCATTTTCAAGAATTCGAGAGCTTATTTTCTTCTTTTTTTCATCCTATTCTTTTTTCAAAATCCTGGTTAAAACCATCCCTTCCTTCTAGCTTAGTACACATGAGTGATTATCAACGTGTTAGAAATGATAGAACCATGAAGGGCGGGGGAGGTGTGTGTATATACATCAGAGATGATAATAAATCTAAAGTACTATCTGCATCACAGAGTCCGTACTCGGCGAAACCTGAATATATTATTGTTGAAATAAACAATTAACAACAAAGGCTTATGTTATCTGTAGTGTACCGGCCACCTCGAGTTGGTCAACTTACTGCCTTTGAGACTTCCTTGACTGAGCACATGCACAAATATGAACATATAATTGTAATGGGTAATTTTAACGTGGACTTACTTAGTAGCAACAATTAAACCTCGCAATTACTTACTTTATTTTCTTCATACAATATTACGCTATGCCACTTAGACGCAACACATCATACCGCAACCTCGCATACGTGGATTGATCGTATATATACTTCAAACTCTAATAAAGCGATCTCCTCTGGACAAGTCGCAGTCTCCGGAATCTCACATCATAATCTTGTTTACCTATCCTACTAAATGCGTATGGCTAAAATTGCACCTAAGGTGATCACATATCGTGACATTTAATCCATTGATACGGACAAACTGAATGCTGATGCTCAAATCCATGCCCTGG
Source organism: Timema douglasi (assembly GCA_901482245.1). Classification (NCBI taxonomy): domain Eukaryota; kingdom Metazoa; phylum Arthropoda; class Insecta; order Phasmatodea; family Timematidae; genus Timema; species Timema douglasi. The sequence goes on from CABEEJ010009005.1 coordinate 11,056, forward strand.
TACCTGGTCAACGCTACGTTAAACATTAATGACAGGTTAAATCTTTTTAATGATATGATCCTTGAGTTGTACGATACACATGCATCAGTAAAAACTCGACGTGTTAGTAGACCACCTGTGCCTTGCATGATTAAAAACATTAGGTTATTGATGAGGAGAACGTGACCAAGCATATGTGAAATTTAAACGAGAATCGAAAATCAAGCCACTTACAAGCAACATAAATTTTGATAAGTATAAACGTCTGCGTAATAAATATACCCAGGCCATTAGGAGAGCTAAAATGGACTTTTACCTTTCACTCTCAATACTATCCGAGTCCCCAAAAAACTATGGAGGGAACTGCGAAGGATGGGAGTGGGGCATACACTACCCAAAAACACTCATATGCACATCAGTCCCAATAAACTAAATAAAGAGTTTTTTTAACATTCCTAATTTAACTAACAAGATAGCTAGAATACAAAATATAAACGACATGTATGCCTCCAATGCAAGTAGTAATAATAATAGTGACTATAATGATGATAGTACTTTTTACTTTGCCCATTTGACTCATTCTGAGGTATACAAATCAATAATGAGAGTAAAATCGAAAGCACAGGTCATAGACAAGATTTCAATATTGCTAATACAAACAATTTTAAGAAATGTTATATCAACAATAACTGACTTATTCAACTTCTAACTCATGACTGGACAGTATCCCTCACTTTGGAAACTCGCACTTAATACGCCAGTACCTAAAAAAGTACTAGCAAAAGATTTACATGACTTTAGACCTATATGTATACTCTTGTCCCTATCTAAGGCACTAGAATTCCTAGTGCATCAACAAATTTACCGACACATTAAAAAACACATTTTGTTAACTGTCTATCAATCAGGATTCATATCACAACATAGTACATGTACCGCGTTGATAAATATCCCAGACGACACCAGACTAATCATGGATAAGCGCGAGCTAACACTTCTTATATTACTAGATTTATCAAAAGCTTTTAATACTGTGGATTTTAATATTCTATTAGAAAAATTACATGTATTATTTAATTTCTCTCCAGGCAGTATACAGTGGATGAGATCATATTTGCATGGTCGCCAACATAGTGTTATGATAGGCAACACGTTCTCAACATTGCGCCCAGTTGAGGGTTCCAAAGGGATCAGTTTTAGAGCCATTTCTTTTTTCTCTATATGTGAATGATATAATTTCTTCAATGTCATACTGTAAATATCACATGTTCAATCACACCTTCAAATATATATTTATACTGACCGTTCTTCAATAAATACAGCCATACAACGAATAAATATTGACCTAGCTACAATAAATGATTGGTCTAAAAAAAAAAAAGGGACTTTAATTGAACCCTGATAAAACTTATACCATTTTTATAGGAACAAGCAGATTACTACTGAATGTGGACCGTTCCTTAATGACTGACTGACATACGATTAGGAGTAGCTACAGTACGACTGACAACAATCACTAAAAACCTTGGTGTGATTATTGATGAAAATCTTAATTGGACAAATCAGGTAACTTCGATTTGCAAGAAAGTGTATGCCTGTTTACATTCACTGAGAAGGTTGGAGAATTTTCTCCCAGAAAATGTACGAATTATCCTTGCCCAGAGATTAATAATGGCACACTTTGACTACTGTGATGTAGTATACAATGACTTAAAGAGATGATCTAGCATAACGACTACAACGAATACAAAACACATGTGTTCGATACATATTTAACTTAAAACGGCATGGCCATATTTCTAAGTATTTTAGTATACTGGGTTGGTTAAGAATAAATAAAAGGCGAAGGCTACACTTACTAGTATTGCTTCACAAAATATTATCAACATCTCAGCCTCAATACCTCTCCTCACGGTTCCTATTTCTGAAAGATAAACACAGCCGAAGCTACTAGGTCAGCATTAACTCTACATATGTCTATTCCCATACATAGATCTCAAACATATGCTCGTTCTTTTCTGCCCTGGCATCACAAGCTTGGAAAAAACTAGATAACTCTGCTCGTCATCTAACATCCAGACTCCCCTTCAAGTGTGCAGTTAAGCAATTTATCTGGTCTAACAAGCTAAACAGAGTTCTTGAAACTAATTGAGCTTTATATGAGTGTGTGAATGAGCGTGCGAATGTTTTTCTACTTATTTGAATATTCCTTTATTAAATTGTATTTCAATAAATGTAATAGTGTATGTTGTATTCAACACTGGTTAGGGGGAAGAGAAGGCTAACGTCTTAACTTCGCCAGTTAAATAAAGTCTATTATTATTATTATTATTATTATTATTATTATTATTATTATATTCAGGGTTGTACTATATTTGGGCCAATACGGTATATTTACAATTTGCCAGCATTTAGGTGAAATGGCAACCAAACTAATATGAGAGATAATCGATTATCTATTCTGAATGTTGCCGTTTTGTTTAGTGGCCAGTTTAATAAAGAACTAAGTAAAAATCGACTAGCGAGAATCGTAATATTAAGATCGATTCTCGATTCTTTCGATACCATTAAGAATCGAGGGTAACAAGTTATCGAGGAACCGAGTTTGACATTCCTAGTATAATACACCTTAAACAGTAAAACCTTTCAATAAATACATTATACACAAAAGCCCGTAGTGACTTATTCCAAGTGACCAGGAGGACTAATTAAACTAAATTCACCATCATTATAGTGAAGACAATATTTGATTGACGTAGTGAAAAAAAAATCACCATCGGTGCTTCCTAACTGTATTCAAAACCCATTATCCCCACTGAGAGATAATTATTAAAAAAAAAGTCTCAATCATTACAAGTGTTTATTTCCCTACGAAGTTTGATTCTTTTTAAACATGTGTCAACATAATTTGTATTATTTGTAAATTGTCTTAAAAAATGTTATAAAACAACGTACGTGGTAAGTAAATCGTTGCTTTAAGAGTCCATGATAATAAGGAACGCTCATGTTCTTTTACCATATTTATCTTTCTCTCTCTTTCTCTCTCTCTCTCTCTCTCTATATATATATATATATATATAGATAAATATTGTAAAAGAACATGAGCGTTCTTTATTATCATGGACTCGTAAAGCAACACTTTACTTACCACCTACGTATGTACGTATATATATATATATGGCGAATATATATATATACTTTACTTACCACCTACGTATGTACATATATATATATATGGCGAATATATATATATATGGCGAATATATATATATACTTTACTTACCACCTACGTATGTACATATATATATATATATATATATGGCAAATATATATATATATGGCGAATATATATATATATATATATGGCGAATATATATATATGGCGAATATATATATATATATACTTACCACCTACGTATGTACGTATATATATATATATATATACACGTACATACGTAGGTGGTAAGTAAAGTATATATATATATTCGCCAACCTCTGAAACACACTTAGTGTCGTAATTAGGTCACTGTCTAAAAGCAGCCATGCCAGTTGCTGATAGAGCAACTTTTGTACTGTATGATATTTTTTTCAGTTTTAATTTCGCCCTAGTGTAGTGAGTTATTTTTTTCCTAGTTGTCCACTCTCTCATTCTAGGGACGAGTTTTTCACTTCCTCTGAAGTCTAACTTACTCTTCCTTACCCTATTTTGTGCTAATATTCACATATACTCGACAATTAAGAGAGTTGAAAAACAGGAAAATCGAATAAATTGCTGATAATTGTAATGATTATGTGAAAAGTGATTGATTTATATATAACTTCTCTTCTTATAAATATATTTCATAGAAAATTTTATTTGAAGTTTTAAAACTTTGTTTTTTTTTACCTTTCAATATTTTCTCCTTTCTCTTCAATCTTGCAAACACCAAGAAGTAACCAGTCGAGCCTATTATTGCCGATTCAATATAATTAGTGATAAATAACAGAGGAGGGAGCTTAGAGCGAAATTGATTTATCTCTGTGTAGTGCTATGCAATAGTTTAACATAATAATGCAATAACTATTATTTTTTTAGTTCGATCAGGGTGGATTTGTACTTTTTTTGGACATATGAAAAGTCACAAAAAACACATTTTTCCACTCGAGATTTTTTTTTATAATTGTATATAACAAGACGGAAGTGTTTCATCAAAGAAAAAACATTATTGCACGGATACAATCTATATTTTTAAGTACTTTGCTACTGACCGTAACCGGAGTATAGTGGCTAGAATGCAACATACACTACAGTTTTATTCACGTCCGAGGTGATTAAATTTACTGTCATTAGTTTGCGATACACTCGACAGCATTATTTATATCAGAGATCTGATTATTTCTTTTCTTGTGAACAAGAACAGTTGAACATGCCTTACATTATTTACACTCGACTAATATTATCTGCAATAAAGTTCACCTTATATTATAACTCCAACCAGTGTTAATGATTGATACATTTGTTTAATTATATCCTTCCAGGCTGCAAACCAACCATATAAACAGGAACTTTTTAATTTATTAACATGTAAAATAATATATATATATAAGAAAGACATCAGCCTTATATTGCCCTGTTTTCTGTTGGTAGGGAGATCGGGGTTCGAATATTTTGTCAGGGTGTATTGATTCGTTATATCCTGAATAGTTTCCTCCTTTTTCCACGAAGAAAATGCTAGTACACTTCCTATAAATTCTAACTTCCTCATCTATCCCTCATTAACAGCGCGATTAAGAAAAATTATAGGCTGATAGTAGGCCTAGGCAAAAAATAAATATAGCTATGCATGGAGAAAGTATTTCAGTTATATATTTATTTTTATTTCTTCACGTCTAACTTACGATTCAGGCTTTATGTGTTTGGTCACACTAATTGATTAGGTCAGAAGAAGGTAGAATTTAAGAGGAAATGTACGCCATACGCGTTGGGGTATGAGTGGTGAACGGTGGTCTAGAGGTAAGCTGTCAGACTTCTGTGCTATGGATGTGGGGTTCAATCCTCGGTCCCGGCACAGATTTATTTGATTACTAAACCCTTCCTTCACCTCTGACAAGACGTGTACTAATCACAGCTTGTGAATGTGTGGAATGCCAGGCCTCCACCGTGGTTCGGATCCCACGTTAAACTGTAGGCCCTCCATTTCATCTCACAAATCACCCTGCCATCATACATTAGCGTAAGTGCGTTTAAACCGAACGGGTAGTAAAGACGCGGTGCTAATGATAATAATAATAGTAATACAATTATTAAACGTTTATATTTAATTACATTTTGTTTCAGCGAAAGTTGATATGTGAGAATGTACCCATCCTGCGTCCTTAAGGGTCAGGCGAAGGAAGTGAAAAACTATGACATTAAAAATAAACAGAAAAATTTCAGCGTGGACTTTGTGAACAATGCACAGATAAATATACTGGAAAACATATGCATATGTGAACTGTATCCAACCGGATCGCTCCGCATTCAGGATCTTTAACTTGTCCCAACAATCCTTTATTGCCTCGTTCAGAATCGTTTGATCTTCCGTCACAGGTGGGGCTATAGCAAAGAGGAACGAAGATTGAGGGTTCCAAAAAGACATCTTCCATTATTCATTCAACAAACACTTCTCCTCAATGGCACTTCTAATAAATATGAACCCGGCGCTGTTTTCCAAGTTGTCAATATGCTATAGCCCACTTAAATCATTGCGGATAAACCAGTTTTCATTGGTCTAACAGTAGTCACCCTGAATAAAATAGTCCTCCTGAATGATGTTTTCATTTGACAACACTGGAGTGTTTATGTTGTGAAGGTAATCGGAGACGTAATCTATAACTCCGGACTCTCTATCGATGTTTAAGAGTTTAATATTGTTCATGAAATATCTGTCAGCCATTTGTTGAATACTATTGACTAAGTTGTTCATGAATTATATTTTGTCCTCATCTGTGAAGTAAAGCTTGCTCTCGCTGACATGAAGGCTATTACCAAATACAATCGTTGCTTTCCAGAGGACGATAAGATAAAACATCTGAAACAGTAAGCACATATTATTTGACTAGAATAATATTAATTTAATCAAACATATTTACTAAATTTAATTGAACGCTATGTATTATTAACCCAAAAATATGTCTGTATATTCTAAAACTTTCGTTATATCTATAAAAAAAACAACCACAAAATATTAATATTGATGATAATATAAACGCAATATTTTTATAATTTTTTTAAACTACGTACCCAACGTTTTTGATGAGATTTTATTTTATGGTTGTGTTGGCAATATGTCATCATGTGACCATGGTGGATACATGCCACAGGACTAATGTATGTATAGATTGTATATTATCAGCAGCATGCGTATTAGTAATGTATAGAGACCCGTAAAATTGGTTTTATTTTTAGTTAAATTTAGTTTTTTTAAATCTCACTTTTAGGTGTTGTTTCTTGTTTATTCAAAACTACATGTTAGCTGGGGTATTTAAGTATTATGTACATATTGAGACAATGTATACAAAATTAAAATCTATTATTGAAACCCTATATATTTGCCTTAAAATTCTTTGTAAAATTTGTCTGCATATTTCACAATTTTGTAGCCTAAAGTTAGCTTGCACTACCGAAAAATACTAATAAAATTACAGCATGATAAAAATGTCTGGTTAATTTCTTGATTGTTTAATTAATTTTTGGGTAAAAACGGTGTTATTTCGTTTTATAGGAGTATTTTGTGTAACAAGACAATTTCATTTTATTTAACTTTTCAAAAAAATTGTAAATCATATCTAAAAATTATCAAAGGAATAAGTACTTGATTCCACCTTTGTATGGCACTTTTCGCTTTATTGCAACTCACTACCTTTACTGGGCTCTAGTCATGGATAATTGTTTGTAACTGGTAAACAAATCTTCAATAAATGTGTAAGATTAATAAAGCCATTAATATATTTGTTCTAATGTTAAAACGTAATATGGTATTGGAAATAGAACACAACTTCACAGTGTCACAAGCGATCGGTTTTGACTTTCAGAATTTAGCTCCAATATGGATATACAGCAAGCAGAAACTCAAGTTCAATCTTTAAGGAAAAATACTAATAACGGTTGAGTATGAGGTTAAGATTGCCATTTTAATGACTTCGTTAGGTAACAAAGGGCTTGCAAAAAAAACACTTCAATATAGCAGAGTCTGCAAGGAATGACGAGGTAATGGCGTTACTTGACAAACATTGTACACTGCTCAGGAATACAGTTTATGAAAAGTTCTTGTTTAATGGAATATTTTTAAAAAAAGGAGGTCAATTGTTTGATTAGTTTTTAACAGAATTGGAGACACAGAATAACGTTTCGGGATTTGTTTTGAGTTATTGTGCCACGCATTTGGCACCAATCATAGTGATATTGAATTTATTGTGCTAGTGTTTTCCCCACGATTGGGAGCCAATTATAACGATATTGAACCGTGATGGACACCAGTTATATGCGTCCGCGATGAAGCGTCAATTTAAAATCTATTGAATTAATGTATTAAAATCTATGGGTCAAATCTATGAAGTCAAAGGAATTCTGTATCTGTGTGTATGCTACCCTGGGCTTTGAAATCATGTTGGCAGACGTTGAATGCCTGTATACTTATCTATAACTGAAGTTGACTAAAATAAATTTCCTGTTAAAGGCAATATAAAGCTTCTTGTAGCTTAAAGTAATGTTTTCACAGGGTTTGGGAAAGTAGCCTGTAGAGTGAAACCATATATGGACCCAACAGTTAAGCCAATTGTAGAGAAGCAATGCAGGTTTCCCCATAGAGTTATGATGAAAGTTGAAGGGTTATCTGAATTATAAAAATATATATCATAACTAAAGATGGAGGGTCAAACGGATAGTGTGTCTATAATTTTATTGTGGAAGAAAAATCAAATGGGGAGATTAGGCTATGTTTGGACCCAACAAATCTTAATGTAGCTATTAAATGCCCCCAATTTTTAATTCCTATTATTGAGGATATTATTTGTCGGTTAAGTAATAACAAAGTGTTTAGTGATTCAGACATGAGAAATGGATTCTGGCACTGCGAGTTGGATGAAGAATTCTAATTTCTAATCACTTTTTATTCTCTATCTAGTCCTTATATATAGAATCAGAAAAGGTTGCAATTAAACATATAAATAAGTTCACACTATCCACATCAGTCAGTGAGAAATGTAGTACTATTAAATCTATCGTCAGGTTTTCCACAGGCTGATACAGAGGCAGACAGGGATTACTTAAGGATCGGTAAGTGCCCACGCTTCTTTCTGGTAAACACTCTCCTGAGTCATGGGCGTAGGGGGATTGATTTTTTTTTGGGGGGGGAGGAGGTTGTGGTTCAAAGTTGTAATTTTATGACATGTCTTAAGCTATNTTGTGGTTCAAAGTTGTAATTTTATGACATGTCTTAAGCTATGCCTTATTATTAAACCCTAAACAATACAACATCGTTATTTTATATAGTAGTGGTAGGACTTTATTTGTGTAAGAGATATATGGGGGTGGGAGGAAGAGGTGGGAAAGAATCAATCACAAAAAAGTTTTTTAGATATTTTTTATCTACCTTTTCCCCAATTAATGTTAGAAAATTGAAAGTTACTAAAGGCTATTTTGTACTTTCCTCATTTGGGGATGTTTTGAAAACTATACCCGTTTAACAGCTATTTGGAATAGATTTTCCCAGAAATCTCTGAAATTTATATAATCCCTGAGGTTACTTGGAGTAGTCCACCTCCGACAAATTTTGGAAAATTTTGATTTTTCAAACAGCAATTTTAAAAAGTGCTTACCAGAATCTTAAAAAAAAGATTCCTTAAACTATACATGAACTAATCTTCACCCAAATGTTGTTATTTGGAATTCCCTAGAAGATATTTAGAGTGTTCTTAACATGATTTTTTTTTCGAAAATTACATTTATTTAAAAGCAATTTGAAATGGTCTTCCATTAAAATTTTGTTTAAATTAGATGACACCATAAGCTAATTGGATTGGTCTTCCTTCAACACATTTTTCGGAAATTGAATACTTTTAAAAGCTAATTAAAATGGCTCTCACTCGGATTTAAAAAATATGTGCATATAGGAGGTGCTTGGACGCCTCCATTACCCCCACAGGTACTTCTATTAAAGCTCAGATGCCTCTAGAAGATATTTTGAGTGATATTCTCCTGGGAAATTTTGAAATACAAATGCCTCTAGAAGCTATATGGAGTGGTCGTTCCTTAGCAAATTTTTGAAAAGTGATGACTTTATAAGTTATTTGATGTTTGATACAAGGCCATATTTAAGCTTCATATTAAAAACTTAGAAAAATTTCGAGGCTCGGCGGCTGAATTCCATAAATACCCCTGTCCAATGTCCTTAGTTAAGTCATTAAAATTTCACGAACAGTGAGTTATAAGAACTTGTTCACTCGGTTAATTACTGGACAGATAGTTTCATCACTAAGTTCCACTGGTACTGAAGTGAGTTAAACTAACAGAGCTTAAACACGGTTCACTCTATTCTGAAAATTGAAAAATGACACCTGGACACGGGAATCGAGCCCAGGACCTTTGGCCTAGTACGCCAATGCTCTTACCACTGAGCTATCCAGGATTCGTCCCGTGCCCATGGTCATTCTTCACTCATAGTTTAAGGCAGAGT
>CABEEJ010009006.1:801-20720 GCA_901482245.1 Timema douglasi
GGGGGGGGGGTTCCTAAATGGTTTTCTACTCCCCCTCCACGCAAATGCGGGTTCACTTCCTCCTATTCATCCTCCCCAATTCCTAATCCATTAGTGTAATTAGTACTTAAAGCGTATAATCCGAACGGGTAGTAAGATATGGTGCTAAATAATAATAATAATAATAAACCATTAATTTAATAATAAAAATGAGTGGAGTAAATTAATATATATTATAACACTTATTTACAGTTAAAATCATAAACATAAAGTTGGCATCAATAGTGAAAAGAGTAAATAATTAGTCAGAACTTGATAGGGGTGTACCGATGTGGATACCGATGAATCGTAATTATAAGTGCATCGTAATTAATCCTAATCAGCAATTATTAAGCCAATTAATCATTTTTTAACTAAAATTTAAAGCAAAATTTACAAGGTAGGAATTTAGTTATCGAAATCGTAAAAATCAACAACCAAGAAACCCACTTACATACACAATGCATCTGTGCTGTGGGTTATGCAAAGAATACATAACCTGATCAGGAAATAAAAGTTCATACCGTTGATAAAATTAACAATCTAGTTTAAAATTTCATCGATTATGCAAAGAAGAAACAAGATTCCCTGACCTGAATGGAATATTAAACGTTTTCTGAATGTGTTTGGTGGATCAGTGGCCTCAGAAAGACTGTTTTCCTCTGCTGGACTTGTTTGCCCAAAGAAGAGGTCAAGTCTTAAACCACATAAAATAAATCAACTAGGTTTCCTGAACAAAAACTTGTATATTACAATTATAATTACTAAACAAAAATTAGGATTATCAAAATTTTAAATGTTAATTTTAAATAAAATCTTTTTGTATGAGTTACAATATTAACTGTTATAATTTTCTTAAGCATATTTCACAATAGTTATTTATAAATAATCGATAATCTGGATTAATTGATGTAAATAATTGTAGCATAAACAATTATTTTAAACCATCAATAATTGGTTCTACTGAATCGGTACACCTTGATTGAAATGTTTATAAAGATTGAAAAGTGATTTATTTTTTCGGCACCGCATTTTACTACCCGTTCAGGCTATATAAATTTAAAGTTGATAAAAATATGTAACATTTAAGAAAATTTAAAATATTATTCATTTGAAAATTTGAAAAACAATAAATAGAATATTGTCTCTTATTTTGTCCATCGTGCTTTGTATACATGTTATTGATGGATATGTTTCAGCCTTTGAAAGTGTAGTGGTGTGACTTGTCACATTTTATAACTAGGTAGTGAATATCTGTCAAGTCTCAGTCGAGTGTGTTTTGAGTGCAGGAAAACCTACTACTAGATATGTACATTGCTCCACATGTGAACGCACTCTACACTCAAATCAGGAACCGAGCGCTCATCCAGTACTTCAGTCCATATCTGTCAGCAGACATGCATCGGATGGCAGACTCTTTCAACACGACAGTATTAGCCTTGGAAGATGAACTCATGCAGCTCATTCTAGAGGGACAAATTCAGGCTCGCATAGACTCTCACAACAAGGTGAGCTTTATTGGATACTCTACCATCTTTTGGGATATATAAATTGAGGAGGAAATTGCTTGCCAAGGTCAACTATTTGAGCATAAGCCTGTCTGTTTTTAGTGAATAAAGATTACAGGGGTGTTAAACAAAGAACCTTTAAGGGGTTTCAAACATAGAAAATATTTAAAGGATAACAAATCTACAGAACATTTGAAAAAGTTTTTAAAAACTGTGTTTTTTGCACTCATTTAATGGTTAAATATAAAACACCTTTTCAAAAGAGATTAACTAAACTAATAAAGATAATGTATTAAACCTAATTATTTGATTTATATTATTATAATATAGTTGTTCAAAATGTTGATATTTGTTTCAATAAAAAATGCTATTATCATACCCCTATCTATATTATTATGTTTATATTATTTGTATTATAACCTGCCTCGGTGGTGTTGTTAGCTAACGAAGCTGGTTTCGTGTTGAGCTGGACTGCCGAGGACGAGGAGATCGAGGTTTGAATCTCATTTGGGTGAACTGGGGGTAGATTCTCCAAAATGGCTTTTTACTCTCCCTCCACACAAATGTATGTTCACTTCCTCTAAATTCAACCTTCCCAATTCCTGAGCCATTAGTGTAAATAGTACTTAAGCCTATAACCCGAACGAGTAGTAAGATGTGGTGCTATAATCTAATTTTAATATAATTTGTATTATATTTAATAATCTCAAAGTTTTTACAAGTGTTACCATATTAGTTTATATTCTGAAAATTGAAAAATGACACCTGGACATGGGAATCGAACCCGGGACCTTCGGCTTAGTACGCCAATGCTCTTACCACTGAGCTATCCAGGATTCGTCCCGTGCCCATGGTCATTCTTCACTCATAGTTTAAGGCAGAGTCTAAGATGGACGTGCGGAAGTCGTCAGCTTATAAACATGTGATTATATGAGATCACAGCCATCAGACCACGCAGCCATTAGCGACTCGGTAGTTGGCAATTTAGCAGCCATTCGACAATTATATATATATAATTGTACAGGATCTTGTATATATTCATGAAACAAATAGCCGAAACTATTGTTAATGCATTTTAGTGGGGATATTCCCTCTTAGATGTCATATTCTGAAAATTGAAAAATGACACCTGGACACGGGAATCGAACCCGGGACCTTCGGCTTAGTACGCCAATGCTCTTACCACTGAGCTATCCAGGATTCGTNTCTGCCTTAAACTATGAGTGAAGAATGACCATGGGCACGGGACGAATCCTGGATAGCTCAGTGGTAAGTGCATTGGCGTACTAAGCTAAGGGTCCTGGGTTCGATTACCGTGTCCAGGTGTCATTTTTCAATTTTCAGAATATGATATCTAAGTGGTGTGATCCTCACTAAAATGCATTAACAATAGTTTCGGCTATTTGTTTCATTCATATTAGTTTAGTAAACAATATACGTTTTTAATCCAGAACTATTCTAAAACATAATTTTTATAGTATTTCGATATTTTGGTTCATTTCCTGTCCCAATTTAAAAATGTAATTCCTCCCTTCCGTCCCTATTGAGATTAACACCAAATTTCATCTTTATAATGTAATCGAGCTTTAAATCTACTTTGGACCAGTAAACTTTCTCAATATTGTTGTCCATTTTGAATTATCTTTGATTGAATTTTCATTTCCATGACAAAGCAATGAAAAATAAAAAGCTAAATAGATTAAATAATCATTTGTATTACTATTTTTACACTGTCCCCTCCTAAAATTATTACTTAAGTCAAATAAAAATTAAAATAAATATTGATTGTTTTCAAATTTAAGATATTTATATCCATACATACATATCTAGTCACGTCGTTCCCCTAGAGGGTAGGCAAGAAACTATGCCTACAGCCCAAAAAACAACTCTGTACTTAATTCGTCCTCACTAACTTCCTCCACACTTCCCTATCCTTCCTTCCTCTTTCCTTCGCTTTAACAACATACATGTTCTTTTATTCTTAGCACTCTTAGTGTTTCTCTTTTTCACACATTCATCTACAGCCTTTAGCCATATCTTAGATGGCATACTCCTTCCTTTTGGTCCACACACTCTACCTTCATATAATTGCTTTGTCACTCAATCCACACTCATCCTCTCAACATAATCAAACCAACGTAAGATGCTTCTCTCACATTAACCCATTGGAGTTCCTTTCAAATCGCCTCCTTTGACAAACATTCATTACTGACTTTGTCCATGCGTTTTTTTCCACATACATTTCTTAGATATCTCACTCAAATCACATTCATCTTGCTCTTGTTTTTCTCCTGAGAAACTCACTTTTCAGACCCATAAAACAATGTTGGTGTCAACATCCATCTTTGCCTCTTTCTACTTTTACTTTACATCCACTACTGTTTCTAGCCTATGGTCTGGATCAATTTTGTATTCAAGCCATATATTTTCCACTACTGGATTTCTAGGTCTGTCCTTGCTTCATATGCCTTATAATCTAACTTAAGAATAGGACATGCACAACATTCAGTCTCTGGTCATCAACCCACATTTTACCAATGATAAATTTTTAGCCATGCCGGGAATCGAACCCAGGACCCTTAGCTCAGTAGGCAGACACGCTACCGACTGAGCTAAGGTGTCATTCCATGCAATAGTCCACATACAGTTAACTATTCTCTAAGATACATTCACCCATCTCGATTTCGCCATCAATCCTTCCACCTTTACAGAACATTCTGCCCAGATACACAAAATTATTCACTTTTTCTAACAGTTTTCTATTTATATTAAGCTGACAATCATTTCCTTAACTGTCCTTATCAAAAATTACTGTATCACCTTATTTTTGGAGACATTTATATGATGATCCATTCTGTTTGTCACCACATTCAAACTATTTAATGCATTCTGCAAGTCACATTTATTCTCAGCCATTAATACGGCATCATATGCGTATAGCAGCATTCTCACATTTACAATGTCCATTTATATACAAACCACATCCTCAACACTTATAAATGAAAACATTAAATAATAGAGCTCTGTAAGTACTCAGATATTGAGCATAGAACCAAGCTCATCGTTAACGAGATCGAGATTGAAGTTTCTTAGGTTCGTCAACTTATTAAATTGTTAGGGCTCTACGAGCTCTTTTTTTATTATCTGAGCTCAAGACGAGTATTCATAAAAGCTCCCAAGTTAAGGTATAATTCATAATTTTAAAATTTCAACAATAAAAACAAACATGAAATGTATATATCACATCTTTAAAATTATAGATTTTAAAACTATATTAAAACACTTGTTCTTAAAATAAAAAGTTTGACAGCTATTTTTATAAATAGTAAATACTTTTGAAAATAAAATTTAGAAAATAGAAATAACCAAACATGATTTAAAAATAAGAACAACACTCAAATAAAAATATAGACTAACAGAAAAAGCAATTAAAATGGTTTCAACACACATATCTTTGAGGACATTAAAATTACACTAACAATTATAAAAAAAAGTCAATAAAATGAGTAATTGCATGATGGCTTGTAAATGTTTAGTAAGACAGTGTAGAAACACTGTACAATGATGTAAAGTAAGAGCTAGTTGAGGAAGTCAAACTAAAGGGAAGTTAGGTTAGGCCTAGATATTATAAATAAACACACTTCTCTCTTCATTTTTTTTCACACTTTCAAACTTCTACAGTTACACATTGAGTTTTCAGAAAGATTCCTTTTTCATTAATTTGTCTCTTATTATGAAAAAGTAATATTTCTGAAAATTAAAGCAAAGTGTAACTGTGGCCCTGTCAAGAAGTTGGAAGTTTAAAGGTTTAAGAAGAAATGAATAACTGACTATCCTTTCTGGTTACCTTCCTCCATTAGCTCTTACTTCACATCATTGTTCAGTGTTTCTTCACTTTCTTAATAAAAATAAATTTTAAAAAATTTAATGAGCTAATATTTCCCCAAAATATGCTTGCATATTTTTATATATACATTTAACTATTTACCCTATAAGAAAACATAAGAATCACAAACAATTAAATTTTTTAAGTATTTCATACTTAATTTATTAGTTCTTAATGTAATAATTGCGATTGATCACTTCTGTTCTAATTCCTTAATTCTATGTGCAATTGCACATGTGTGTTGTATTCCAAATAGACATTATCTTATTTAGAAATCTATTTCAATTCAATTTTTAATGCTTATAAAAGATTGTGTTCAACTTTAAATCAAAAATAAAATTTCTAGAAAACAATATGAACTAATAGTAAATGCTTTTTTTTATCTAAATGTGGTAAGTTTGGTAAAATATGTATTGCCATTATTATGATCAACACTGATCTTAGACAAATTAACCAACACAATTATCTAACTAAACTAGTGCTTGTATTTTAGTTAAATGTATTATGCAAGACAAGTTTTAGATATATTATGTTCAAAAACAGTCAGTATGATACATTCTTGATGTTAAATTTGTAATTTAACAAAAATTGTTATTTTAGAAAGAAACTCAAAGCTCAATATCTGAGTACTCGCAGAGCCCTTCCAGTTGTTAAAATTAATATCAATTTTCACATTAATAAAATAACAGAGCTTTAAAACTACTTTCGACTAGTAAACTATCTAGCTATCATTAGATAGATTACTAAATAATTGAATGATAATTATTTTTAATATCTTTCTTTACCTCATCCCTTTCTAAAATAATAATTTCAGTTAAATTAAAAATCTAACATTAAGAATATATTTTATTGAGTGTATTTGAAATTAAGATATTCAAAACTTGTATTAATACGTTCTACTTCAATACTAGCACTAGCTAATATTGAGTTAAAGAATCATATTGGTTCAATGTTTAAAATCAGTGTTGCTCAACATTTCATTAAATATTTGAGGGTTTACCAATGCAGATACCAATAAATCGTTTTCAGATGATTATTAGTGCATCAGCAATTAATCGTAATTGCCGGCAGTTTTTTTTTCCCCCTAAAGAAAAACTTAAACCAAATTTTTATAGGTAGGATTTAAAGTGATCAAAATTGCAACAAAAAAAAAATTGTGTGTGTGTGTGTGTATATATATACACACTGTGGAAAGATTACATAACCAGATAAAGAAATATAAGTTAATACTGTTGATAAAACTAACAATCTAATTCCACACGCTTTTCGTTTGTATTTCATTATTTGTATTGAAGACTAATGTAAAATAAATTTTGAAGTGTTAGAGGAAATGAAAAACAGTCCAATATTTATCAATTTATCTTTCAAAGCTTGATTTTTTTTTCTTCGGGTTAGAGGCTATAAGCAAATAAAATATACAACAATGTTCTATAATGTGTCTAGTTACCATATAACATAGTGGCTGTTCTAAAAACTATTTAGACACTTTTTCAAACTAATGTGTGGCTCACTCATTGTCATTGGCCACATTCTCAACTTGAAGATTGACTCGGCAATTTCTCCATAATGGTTTTTTTTTACTCTTTTTATTCAAGTGATTCAATCAGTTTTTATTTTAAACTGATTTCCTCACTTTTGATTTTAAAATTTATTTTGATTAAAGGTGCTTTGATAATAAATCCAAATGAGTAAAAGTGGAGTGTGGAAACATTTTACAGTTGAACATTGAGACATTAAACTCGCCATTTAGTCTTAATGTTTTCGGAAAATCTCAAATGTTGGAACTTGTTGAACCACTACCAACATATGGGGCCATTTGAAACAGTTTCACTATGAAAAAATGAAGCCAGCAATTTCTTCTTCTAAAAGAAGAGTGCCTGAAGAACTTGATATTGATAGTCATGCTAATTTGGCCACAAGTGGTAGTGAAAATGAAGAAAGAACTAACATAAATCACAAGAATTCTAAGCAATCTTCACCACCAGAGTTTTTGAGAAAAGTTAATAAATATTTAAATAATGACCCTAGAGCACTTAGTATCACTAGATCAATTGGTGAAATGATGTGCACCGATTTTCAATCAGATAGTATTGTTGATCATGAAGGATTTACTAGGCTGCTCAAGAATTTAGTTCTCGGGTATACTCTTGAGTTGGTCCACATGCAGTGGGCTGCATTTTTATTTTCTATTACTAATTTTATTTTTATATGTCCCTCTTAAAAAAATACTAATTTTATTTCCCACTAGAGACTACTTGTGAAAAGGTCAATAACTAGTGTAGCTCTGGTGGGGAACTACCTCAGTAAGGAACCTACCCTGACAGCTCACTCATTCGGGATTGTTCAAATCTATTTATTTAAAATTAGTTCTTCTGTTTCATCCACTCTCCCTCCTGACCCCATCGACGGGTGGGTTTATTCTGTATTGTTTTTAATATGGCATTTGGTCCTAGTCAATCTACTATGGATGATGGGGTAGTTTTTTGTTTATTATGTTCTTGCTCCTATCCTTAGTGAGTGTGAACAATCAGCTCTTCAGGGCGCTATATAATATATCACTGTTTGTTTTTACCTAGCTATTCTCGTATGTCAGCCTTTGGGGCTGATTTCAACTATTTATGTTCTATGTGTACCGTGTATTTGTCAATGTTTGTTTGCAAAAATAAATAACTGTTCAAACAAAAACTAAATATACTGAATGCAGTAACTTGTTTATTGCACACCATTCAATCAATATTTTTAATGAAGCAATACCACGAAAAGTTATAAAAATGGCAAAAAATCTTGTGTCGCGTTTTCACCCTGAAAAAAAGGCTCTTCGTTTCTCTCAATAGGATGAAACTCCCAACAAGATGAAACTCGACTTTGAACATGTTACATCATTTACCAGTATCTGACTGGGTAATTATAAGTTATTTGGTTCATATTCAAGCTTATTCGAAGAGGTAACACTTCATATCAGTAAGTAAATTTGTAGCATTGCTGATGTAATTCCACTTGATGAAAATTGACTCTCTAAATATGTTTAAAAAAAACACTGTAAAAAAACTTGATTGTTGCACAGGACAGGCAACAAAGGATGAAGTAGAGGCATATTTGAAGAGCAAACCAGACTCCAACTCAACATATCCATTGAAGTATTGGAAACAAGAAACAATATCCCCTGACCTGAAGTAACTAGTTAGCTGGTTTCTGAATGTGTCTGATGGATCAGTGGCCTCAGAAAGACTGGTTTCCTCTGCTGGACTTGTTTGCCCAAAGAAGAAATCAAGTCTTAAACCACAACTAGTTTTCCTGAACAAAAACTTGTCTATTGTCATTTATAATTATTAATCAAAAATTAAGATTTTCAAAGCTTTAGCCAGTGTTTTTTGAATAAAATGTACACCTCTAAATAATCTCACCAAACTTACCACATTTAAAACTAAAGAAGCATTTACTATTTCATATTGTCTACTAGAAATATTATTTTAACCATATTATTTTTCATTTTAAAGTATGAACATCATCTCTTATAAGCATTAAAAATTGAATTGAAATAAATTTCTCAATAAGATAATGTCTATCTGGAGCCCATACAACACGAATGTGCAACTGCGCATAGGATTATGGAATTAGAAGAGAAGAAGTGATCAAACGCAATTATTACATTAAGAACTAATAAACTGAATATGAAGCATTTAAAATTTCTATTTGTGATTTTTATGTTTTTTATAGGGTAAATTGAGTCACACAAGCATATTTTGGGGAAATATTAGCTCATTAAAACGTCAACTTTATTAATTTTCCTGTAATTGTTAGTGTAATGTTAATTTCTTTAAAGACATGAATCTTGAAACCATCTTAATGATTTGTTCTTGTATATTTTTATTTGAGTGTTGTTATTTTTAAATAATGTGTTTTTTAATTGTTATTTATAATTTAAAAACCAAGATTCCCGTTTTTTAATCTTTTCATTTTCCAAAATTATTTACTGTATAAAAATGAATGTCATTCTTATTTTAAGAACACAGTGCTCATTTGCGAGAGAAATGACATCTCAAATAATTGTATAATAAAGGAAATTGATAAAACTAAAGAAAAAGGAAAAATAAACTACTAAGAATAAATTTGATGAAGTATGCCCACCTAGGGAAAGAAGGAAATTGTGGGAAGAGTCCAATGAACAAAGGTGACATCTTCTTCCTTTCTTCTGTCTTCTACTATATAAGACAGAAGAAAGGAAGAAGATGTCACCTAGGAAACCCTTTTAAAGGGCTGACCCATGCTATACAGACATTGACACATAATATAAATTGTGGTGTATTAGCGACCCAATCAAAGCATGCTAAGTTTCACATTTTGTGCAACGAGTGTACATTATTAACAAATGATTATACATTCTCAGGATTAAAGAACACTGCCTATACAATATATAAAGATATTTATGTTTAGATCTTGTATGCCAAAGAAGTGGACCAAAGAAGCACAACTTTTGAGAAGTCTGTAGCAGTAGGAAAGGAATACCAACGCCGCACTCGGATGCTAATTTTACGGGCAGCCATGTTGAAACACCAAATACACGTTAAGGTAACACTCATTTCTCATTAGGCTCCCATTTACCTCGAATAGTAGGCAACTAAACAATATCAGATGAATTTAGGGAAATATACGATCACAAAATATTCCAATGAAATGGTATAGAGGTAAACTATTCTTAATTGATGAGTAGTGAGTGGTATCCCTTGAAAATGAGAACGATTCTTTAAATAAAGTTTAACCACAGTAAAACTATGACAATTTATATCTACACTAACCAATATAAAATATGATGGGATGAATGAACACTCCAGGATAATATATTTTGTATTACAAAGGTTATTTGCAATAACAAAATCCAAAAACACTAAATGTTAATTTGTGTCATTTCCACATTTTTCAGTATTAAATACTTAATATTAGTTTTAACTTTTAATATATAATTAATTTTACACTGCTTTACCTCTTAAAGCAGGTTTGTATTTTGAAATCCCCCAAATAATCATTATCATAT
The DNA here is from genome assembly GCA_901482245.1 of Timema douglasi. NCBI lineage: Eukaryota > Metazoa > Arthropoda > Insecta > Phasmatodea > Timematidae > Timema > Timema douglasi. The sequence continues at coordinate 11,246 of CABEEJ010009006.1, forward strand.
CATCATCAACATTTTCCAGCCTGTGGTTGGGTCAGTTTAGTAAAATGCCTCCATCTTCCTCTATCCTTCCACCACTCTTCCTCCTTTAATTTCTTCCATTATTCTCTTCTCACTTAAACACTTTCTATTATCAGCTCCTACCATCTCTCTACTATTTTATTTACTCCCTGTCCCCCTACTCTCTCCCAGATAACTTCATTCCTAATCTTGTTTCTTCTTCTGACAGCTAATATGCTCCTCACAAACTTCATTTCCATGGCCTCCATTTTACTAGACTCTTACATCTAGTGTCCATGTTTCTGTTGCATATGTGCAATAAGTACAAAGTACACTTTGTACAACAATTCCTTACACCTAAAGAGGACTTCCCTTCTCCATAGCAGATCTCTTACACACCTATAGAACAACTCTCCCTGATGTCCTCTTCTCATTAAATCCTCTCTACTTCCACTTTTCTCCTCAATCTCGCTTCCAAGATATTTTACGCTCTGTACTTTTATCAGCTCTACTCCATACAACCTTAAAGCTTTATTAGGCCTTACCCTCTTCCTTGACATTACCATCACTTCAAACTTTGCTATGCTAAATTTCATTCCACACTCTTTTACTTACTTACTCATTCCATTCTTGTAGTTGTTCCTGTACTTCCTCTTTCTTTTCCCTCCATACTATCAAGTCATTAGCAAATATCTTGGCTTTTACTATTTCCTCTTGGAGTAATTTCTTGCCATTATGTACATGCCCATTTCAATTACCATTACAAATAGTATTGATGAAAGGACACTCCCCAGCTTCACTCGATTTTTTATTTGGAACCACCCCATCCTTCCAGTCTCCATCTTAACACAACTCCTGTTATATACACGACAACTCCTCTTTCCACTTCTGTCTCCTCAATTGTTTTACAAACCTTATTTCTATCCATGCTATTATATGCCTTCTCCACATCTATAAATACCATTACCAAGTCTTTCCCATATTCATACCTTCTTTCCATCAGGTGTCATACGGCAAAGATTAAGTCTTTTGTAAACCTCTGTTCCCTAAATTCGTCCTTTTCCTTTCTCCACCTTTAATTTTATTTCTTATTCGCTTTTACAGAATATTCTCATTTATTTTTGTACGTTGGCACATCAGCATTATTACCCTAATTTTTGCACCTCTTCCTGTCTCCTTTCTTGAAAATAGGTATTATAACTCCTCTTTTCCCATCTTCCAGTACCTTGTTCTGCTTCCAAACCACGCTCAGCACCCTGTACAACCATTGTATACCATTCTCACCTGCTGCTCTTATCATTTCTGCAGTCGATTCGCCCACAGCCAGTGCTTTTCCTTGTTTCATCCTCTTTAATGCGTCCTCCACCTCTTTCCATGTTGGGCCTCTTTCCTCTTCTTTTGCTATTTATTCCTGCTCCTCTCTTTCACTCTCACCTTTTCCTCTTCCAGGTTGAACATTTTCTCACAATATTTCAACTTCTTTCTTCATCCATCACTCTAGCTTCTTGACTTTTTCTCTTTTCCTGTTTATTACTTGGCTACTTCTTACTTCTTTCCACATCCTGTTCCAGCATTTCCATCCATTTTTGCATCCAATCCTTTCTGGCTTCCCGTACAACTTGCTTCGCTCTTTTCTTCTCCCTATATTCTCCCTCTCTTTACTCATTGCTATTCTAAAAACTCCTTGTAGGCTTTATTCTTCTCTTTTACTGCTTTCTTCACCCTTTTGCTCCACCAGGATGTCTCATTCCACTTCCTCTTATTACTTGTCCTCCCACATACCTCCTCTGCCGCTCCCATCAGACTGTTCTTAAACCTTTCCCATTCAACCTCTACACTTTGCCTCTCATCATTGGGTATTAAGCTTCCTGCCTTTCTCAGGTACTGCTCTCTTTCCTCTTCATGTTTTAGCCTCCACACCCTTATTCTTCTTTCTTGTCTTACTACCTTTCTCCTGCATTCCCATCCCTTTATTTCTGCCACCAACAACCAACCTGTGGTCATTATCTAAGGACACACTTGATATTACCTTAATGTTTACGGTCTGCCTTTTCATTTCTTCATCCATAATAAAGTAGTCTTGTCATTGACTTTTGCTCCCCATCTCAACTGTATCAAGTAATCTTATGACTTTCTCTTTCCTTCTTATACTACCTGTTTGCCACTTTCATTCTATTTCTTGCACATAGCTCCAACAGCCTTCTTTCTACCCTCCTCGTTTCTCTCTCCCCAGCTTTCCTGCCCTAACACCTCCTCAAACCCTACTCTCTTTGACTACTTTTGCATTCAGATCACCCATTAGTGACACTCGTTTCCCATATGCCTTTCTAGGTCTTCCTCAAACTTATATTATCTTCTGCCGGGCACCCCACTTGTGGGACATACACTTGTATCGCCTCCACATTTTTTCCTCTGTGTCATCTTCATTATTCTACTGTTCATCCCTACTACCTCGCCTGTAGCCTTTTTCTCACTATAAAGCCTATTCTGTTTCTCTTCCCTTCATCATTACTCATTCATTGTAGAATGAAGCCATTCCTTACTTCTCTCATGTCCCTCTCTCTCCACTTGGTCTCAGATCCAGGGTATCCACTTTTCTCTCATCCAGCATGTCCACAATCTCCTCCACTTTTCTCTCATCCAGCATGGCCACAATCTCCTCCACTTTTCTCTCATCCAGCATGTCCACAATCTCCTCCACTTTTCTCTCATCCAGCATGTCCACAATCTCCTCCACTCTTCTCTCATCCAGCATGTCCACATCTCCTACACTCTTCTTTCATCCAGCATGTCCACAATCTCCTCCACTCTTCTCTCATCCAGCATGTCCACAATCTCCTCCACTCTTCTCTCATCCAGCATGTCCACAATCTCCTACACTCTTCTCTCATCCATCATGTCCACATCTCCTACACTCTTCTCTCATCCAGCATGTCCACAATCTCCTACACTCTTCTCTCATCCAGCATGTCCACAATCTCCTACACTCTTCTCTCATCCATCATGTCCACAATCTCCTACACTCTTCTCTCATCCAGCATGTCCACAATCTCCTCCACTCTTCTCTCATCCAGCATGTCCACAATCTCCTCCACTCTTCTCTCATCCATCATGTCCACAATCTACCTCCACTCTTCTCTCATCCATCATGTCCACAATCTCCTCCACTCTTCTCTCATCCATCATGTTCACATCTCCTACACTCTTCTCTCATCCAGCATGTCCACAATCTCCTTCACTCTTCTATTATCCAGCATGTTCACAAATCCTCTAATCTTTTCTCATCCAGCATGTCCACAATCTCCTCTACTCTTCTCTCATCCAGCATGTCCACAATCTCCTCCACTCTTTTATTATCCAGCATGTTCACAACCTCCTCCACTCTTCTCTCATCCAACAAGTCCACAATCTCCTCCAACAAGTCCACAATCTCCTCCACTCTTCTCTCATCCATCATGTTCACAACCTCCTCCACTCTTCTCTCATCCATCATGTCCACAATCTCCTTCACTCTTCTATTATCCAGCATGTTCACAACCTCCTCTAATCTTCTGTCATCCAGCATGTCCACAACCTCCTCTACTCTTCTCTCATCCATCATGTCCACAATCTCCTTCACTCTTCTATTATCCAGCATGTTCACAACCTCCTCTAATCTTTTCTCATCCATCATGTCCACAACCTCCTATAATCTTCTCTCATCCATCATGTCCACAATCTCCTACACTCTTCTCTCATCCATCATGTCCACAATCTCCTCTACTCTTCTCTCATCCATCATGTCCACAATCTCCTTCACTCTTCTATTATCCAGCATGTTCACAACCTCCTATAATCTTTTCTCATCCAGCATGTCCACAATCTCCTCCACTCTTCTCTCATCCAGCATGTCCACAATCTACTACACTCTTCTCTCATCCAGCATGTCAACAATCTACTCCACTCTTCTCTCATCCATCAAGTCCACAATCTCCTCTACTCTTCTCTCATCCATCATGTCCACTATCTACTCCACTCTTCTCTCATCCAGCATGTCCACAATCTCCTCCACTCTTCTCTCATCCATCATGTCCACAATCTCCTCCACTCTTCTCTCATCCAGCATGTCCACAATCTCCTCCACTCTTCTCTCATCCATCATGTCCACAATCTCCTCCACTCTTCTCTCATACATCATGTCCACAATCTCCTCCATTCTTCTCCTATCCAGCATGTCCACAATCTCCTCTACTCTTCTCTCATCCATCATGTCCACTATCTACTCCACTCTTCTCTCATCCTAATGTCCACAATCTCCTCCACTCTTCTTTCATCCAGCATGTCCACAATCTGCTCCACTCTTTCCACTCATAGTTCCAATATCCAAGTTCTTTATTTATAACTGTTTTCTAATATAGAAGCCAAAAGAAAGGAAGATGATGTCACCTATGTGCAGATGAATTTCTCCACATTTATTATTTAATTTTTCCATTAAATTGACACTCATTAGTTTGGTTCTTATTTATTTGTATCTATTTCCATTACTATATAAAGTGTTAAAAGTGATAATTTAAGTAGTATAGTAATTGCTGTGTAACATAGTAACCTCCACAGAGTTGTTGTGTTTCAGAGTCCTCAACGAGACAGTGGTCAAGGAGGTGAAATGTCAGTAGCACCTGGAAACAGTGCACTAGCTCCAAGAAACTGAGCAATCAACACCATTTTCTAATAAAACCATTCATTATAGAAATTAAAAAAACAATATTATTTTGTATTCTCCTCCAGTTTTGTATTGTTGAAAATATATTAATATACATTTTAACTAAACCACTTGAGCCTTAAGATTAATTTTAAATTTAAATTTACATCAGGAAAGATAACGTTTAAAACTAAATGTTTTGTTTATTCGATCTGGCTTGTGTTTAAAATTGACTGTTTACAGCGTAATATTATTCTTTATATAAAATGTAAAAATATTATTTTTTGATCCTTTATTTTAAATATAGTTTCTAAAACATTTCGACTCTAACGAAACAATAGCCTTATTTATTTAATAGTACTTGTACATAAAATTAGCCATTTACAGTGAAATAATAAACACTCTCCTCCAAATGACACAAAAAACTCTCCTCCAGACTTTATTTATAGCTGACTATAGTAAACTTTCACTCTTAATTAACTATGTAAGGGGATTGGGCAGTAAAGTTCGATTTTCTGAAAGTGGCAGCTTTTACCCTTTTGCCCAGTGGCAGCAATGTAAAGTGTGAACTGTGTTCTCCTTTTCAATGTAAAGGTCATATTGTGTTAGTCCCTTTAATGTGTTTCTATCCACCTTTCCTGTACCTTTTTCAAAATATAATATAGTACTAATAATCTCAAATTAGTGTTGCTATGATCAGATTAATGAATTCAGTGAAGTGAGAATTATAAATTGTGTTTCAAGCATTATAATTTATGGCCCCCAAAATATTCAAAAAATATTGAAGCCAACATTTTGTATGGAAATCTGATGTCATTTGTAACACATATTTGAATGAACCATAAATCATAACCATCACTTTATTTAGCTAAAGTTATGTGGTATAGAGCACTAGGCTAAATCATGGTTTAAAATAGGAGGGATAGCCAGCACACTTACCTTGGTGATACTGGAGTAGAAATTATTTAGATATAACACTAAAAAACACATAAACACATTGTTAAGTACAATAGTATCACCGAGAAGAATTTTCAACAGCTTCATTGGCTGAATGGTCTAAGGTTGTGTTTCAAATTCTCTGTTATTAGTACGTTTTTCTGGGAGGAAATATTTTTTAGCCAGAACTAAATTAGAAATAAATCAAATAACAGTGTAAGCAATGTGTGTTTTTTAAATTTATTTATTTGAGGTATTTAACATGCACATTCTGGACCGATTGATTATATCAGCCCCCGTCTGTTAATTCATCACTGTGAAAGGAAATACCCTCGTAAATTTTTTGCTCATGCCAGAAATCAATCTCGTTACCCTTAGCTCAGTAGAAAGACACACAATGACTGAGCTAAGGTGTCTCTAAGCATGCTTAAAGATGAAAATTATGGATACTCACCTCAGGTTGTGACACTCGCTCAATAAGTTCAGCAACAAAAGTCATGTTAATTCCCACCCAATTGGATATTTGGTACATTTTTTCCTGTTTTTATAAATAACACTTTAATAACCTTTTTTAATAAAATACCTTCTCACTATTTCATTTCTTAAAAATATCCCCCATAAAAGTGACTATAGCTGAGGTTTAATTATCTTAGATCAACAATGTCTTCACTCAAAATGGTGGTCAACTCCTGTAGTTGCCAAGATGATCACAGGACTGGGATTGGTGGAGAACTGGTGCCAACAAACAAGAATACTTTAAATACAAAAATATACATAGGTTAGTTTCTTGAAACAATTGTACCCACATGGACTAAACATAAAGATCGTCTTGGTGGAGACCAGGTTAGGGTTCGCATCCCGACCAGGTATACTGACTGTAAAGGTTCGTTTTTTCGGGTTCCACCGTTGGACGCCAATTGAAGAGATTACCGTTTAATTAGCTGATAACTGCCCCGTGGTCGAGCACTAATTAAGTTGGTACTGTATTTTGACGATATAATTGGTATTTATAGCCCCGTGATCGAGCGCCAATTTTTACGACACAGAATTATTATGCCCCGCAATTGGGAGCCAATGAAGCGGTACTGTATTTTGATGATATAATTGGTATTTATAGCCCCGTGATCGAGCGCCAATTGAAGAGTTTACTGAATAATTACATAATTGTAAAGTTTGCTACTATTTATTTATTCAATAATCACTATTTGTAATGGTCAAAAAACTGATCATGTTGTTTAGAGTAACAATTTAGAGAGGCAGCTGATAACACGATTGTAGTAATCGCGGACAGGAGNAGGCAGCTGATAACACGATTGTAGTAATCGCGGACAGGAGTTGCAGTCCGAGTACATCAAGGACTTTACTCCTAGTGCCCTTCAATGGCACCATCCTTCGTATATATATCCATTGCTCACGGAAGCTTCTAGAAGCTTCTGTATAGAAAAATAAAATATAATATAAAAAAAACATCTGGATGAAGGTAGAATGTCCGAGAACAGCAAACTGACTCAAATTACCTTTTAAAAATGCATATCGATCTTTCGAGAAGAGGAAGTTATTTTTATTTTCTTATAAAGACTTTAAATTGTCATACTGACTCTACTGGTGCACTTTGACGTCATTTACAATGGCTTTAGTGCCTTCTTGGAAGAAGTGCTTTAAGCGCCACGTAATAGGTTGTATTATTTAAATAAAATAAAATATGTTTATAAAATTAGGACAATCTTATTGTCAACGCTCTCACAAATTCTTTAGGGGCAAATCAGGTACATTACAATACCCCCCAAAGTTTATCTGAAAGTAGAGACTAGTCGTATACTTTTTGATACGCTTTGCTAAAAAATAAAATAAAAAACATGATCATTTTTCCCTTTATAAAGTTTCACAAAATTACAATATTTTGGAACATCCTGTATAATGTTGTTCTTGAATGATAATATTTGAGGTGGTAATCTCTTCTGTAAGTTTACATGCAGTTTTTATGTAAATAAGTTAAAGTTATATAAATCAAACATTAAAATATAAAATGTTTATCAAGAAGTAGAAATTAGATAAATCAAATATTAAGATATAAAATTGTTAAGCATAGTCACGATTAATTGAAATAAAATAATCTAAGTAAGTTTATTATATAAAAAAAATGGAATTTAATCATCACTAATAAAAAAAATATTATGTATATATTATTATTATTATTATTTACTGTAAAAACCAAAATTCGTTGCTATAACATCCTTAAAATTGATTAAAATACATTAAACTTTTTAATAAAAATGAAATTTAATTATCACTAATCAGTGTCTTTTAATCATCCCCCCTTCGTTGCACTTTTTATTCATTTTTTATTGATCCTTCCCGGATCCACTTTTATTATTATTATGATCCTTCACGGATCCACTTTTACTATTATTATTCTATTGACATACTTAACAAATACTCTTAAAAGCCCGGTGGCCAAATTCGCTATATGAGCCACTACTTAGTTACATTTACTGAATAATTAGCTTAAAAACACAAAATAAACCCAATTACTTAAAAGAAAAATATAATTAAATTGTTTCAGACAGAGAATGGATAATAACAGAACATCTGAATCACCCTACCAAAATCTTATTCATGAGGATACCTAACCTCATTGTGTTTAAAATACTTGAAATATATAGAAGAAAATTTTGGAATCACAAGGCAAGCTTGAAGTCAGTATGAAATCATATATCACACCATTATAAAATATTTAAAATTATATTCCCCCTTCTAATTGAATAATTAATTTCTCATTAGTGAAAAAATCTTTAACTGTATCTGCCTCTATTGATTACAACCTTTTAAATGTTGCCTATTTGCCTTAGGCATTAAACAAGATGAAATCATAGTAAAATTATGTTATAATAGCCTAATTAGGTCTAACACCCTAATGAGCTCTCATTATCCTTGTTAATACATTAGTATTGGTTGTTACATCACGCAATCACAGAATACACTTTTAAACTTCTTGATAATCTCCTCAATATCTATAAATTTTAATCTAGAATCAACCATTGGACATTTATCGCATATTATTAGTGGAAAGCTTAGGCCTCTGCCTCATTTATTATCACTGACTCTTTATAGACTCGCCACTTAAAAAAAATTGAAATTATTAATCATGGCTTGCCTATAGCTAAGTCCATGCATTAATATATCTTAACTTCTCAACTAATACACCTTAACTCCTCGACGCTGCTAGATGCCCTCGGGTCATCTTTAAACTCATTACAACGATTGCATAATATAGATCATGGCTTGCCCATAGCTAATACCATATCTAAAAAAACCTTAACTCATCAATCTCATCCAAAACACCTTACCTCTTACATATGAAAAAAAATTATTTTAAACAAGACACTGTTAGCCTTTTATTTCCACTCACCTTAACTTAATGTAATAAGCACTCAAGTGCATATCTAAATTAATTTCTTTAGATATTTTAAATCTTACTCTTCAGCTTATCAGCTCATTCTGTGACTCCGTTAATGGCTTAATCAACATCTTCTTAAACTCAATAAAATTTAATTAATCAAATCTTTAAAATGACCCCCCACATAAATATTAAAATCCTTATCTTGACTGTCACTCATAAAAATTCGTCATTGGTGAAAATTATCTTTATTCTGATTTCCAAGATTGTCTACTAATATATCCAACTTCCTAACTTTCTCTTAAACTGCAATTATATTTTAAAAAAACCTCAAAATTGCCCTGCTAGCACAATTTTATCTCAAATTATTACTTAAACACTAGTTATATCATTATATATTCGCATCCATGTCCTTTTCCTGTGTTTGTCCTTTTTGTTATACCTTTTATTTATTTGTTCCTATCTAT
>CABEEJ010009008.1:0-12541 GCA_901482245.1 Timema douglasi
GCAAACGAGCAGGCAGGGAGGAACGTTGCCCTTAAAAGTTATAACGGGACAATTCTCCCTCCCCTAGTGTTGGCGACAGATCCCGGCAGCCGGGGAGTAGTGTGAGCTCTGGCCTTGGAGCGGTGACTATCCTGGTACTTACTGCATGTGAACGTGGAATAAAGAAATATTACACAGTATTAAGAATTATCTTTGTATTTCAAGTTGAAATATCTCTTCTAATTTCTCCTCAACCGGCCCCGTGGAGTGGGGGTCATTGCACCTGGATATCAATGTCCTTCCCGGCCAAATGTGCCATACGAAAAATAGAACTCTTGATTTCAAGTTGATATTTTTCCTTTGTGCTCAGGTTAAACAGAAACGAATTAATAATATATGCAATAGTATTTCAAGCGTTAAGCCCTAATGGGTAGTAAGACGCAGTGCTAAATATATATTATATTCAAATAGAATAACCGCTGTACACGTGGTTTAAGACGTCAATGTCACAAGATATATAAAAATTTAAAAATTATGCCCTAGGTACTCAATCGAATACTTATAATTAGGCCTATACATTCTAATCACTCTAGATGAGCAATTAATCAAAAACCCTTTTGAGCGACCACCATACTGAAACCGATAGCCAAATTAAAAAACTATGTATGCCCAAATAGCTCATTTGGCCTAAGCTCAAAACATATCCCTGCCAAATTTTGTTTTAAAAAAACTGTCCGCGAATTTGACAGCTATTGCGGAACAAAGATCCGTATAGACAGACGGAATGACAAATGGCCAAGTTAAAACAGAACATCAGTACGTTTGATCAATAGGATAAAACTAATAATACACTAAAGTAAAATATTATCAATGCTGGCTGCCAAAAAAAAAATCTGTATGTATTTTATAAAAGGCCCTTTCCGTGAAAATTGGATTATTATATGGATTTATTTTCAAAGCTATGGAAGTGAAGACCTTTTAGATCGAAATAGTACTAAAGTTTCCAACTGTTTGTTTTATAAAGTGTTTAAATTATTTTCATGGTACTATATTATTTTTACAATGCCTTGTAAATCAGCCATTTGAATAGCTCAGATTGGTGACGTGCGTTCCAGAATGTCGGCTCATGCCAGTGGTTGTCCGCGTGTGGGACGTGGGTATAGTGCTAGACAAAATATGAATAAAGACCCGCGGAATAATACTGGACTAATCCCTACAGTGAGTTGCGAGGGCTCTGTCTACTAGGATTAGAGTTACTCGCCATAATGGAATGGACTAGTGGTACAAGAGTCGACACAGCCAACGAATTGGAATGGAAATTAACTGTGTGGGTGGGTTAAATATATTCAATCACCATTTATTATATCATTCGGTGTTTTATTCTACAAACACATATGTATATACATGTATAAAATATAGGCCTATATTAATTAGCGATATTACTGTCTCCATAGGCAAATAAATTACCCAACAAACCTTTCCGGAGGGCAAACGCCCAATGAGTGTGTCTCGTTGGTTTAAAATATATTGATACAATCTGGGTTTATATATATATATAAACCATCATATATATAAGCAACACTAATATAATAGTGTTTTTATTCTTCACAACATCGTGAAAACTTTAGGATTGGACTGCAGGGAAAAAAGTAAAAAATGTTCAGTGTTTTTGAAATTTTTATGGCAAAACATTTTTTTGGTCAAAATAAATCAAATATTGCTTTTATATAAACAGAGATAATAATTTTCTTCACATGGTGACCTCAACAGTAATTGTTGAATATATGTCAAGAATGTCCTGGAATTTCAGTAAAAAGTCTCTTCATTTAAAAAAAAAGTTTTCAGATTATGCCGTATTGCTAATGATGGATATTCAAGAACTGTTAATACTAAAATGTGAAGAAAATTAAAGTCTATGTTTATATAGAAACAATATTTGATTTATTTTGACAAAAAAAATAATTTGCTATAAAAGCTGCAAAAACACTTAAATTTTCTCGCGTCCCTTGCATCCCCACCTTAAAACGACCCCTTTCCCAGTTCTTTATGTCTATCTCAATTTAACAATTTTATAGAGTTAGATAGTCATAACTAATTTCTTATAAAATTATGGGAAGGAATATAAAGAGAACTATTTGGGTCGGCTATATACAATCCTACTAGAATAGAGGAGTCATTGCGCACACAATAAAGAAACTGGAAATTCACTAAAAAAATTGTATCCTCGTTGGAAGCTACAATTATTGTTGCCAACAACTTGGGCTCTTAGCATTTAAAATGAGTTGTCCTTTGTCAAAATTGATTCTGCCATTTTATCGTAACTCAGCTAAGAGGGGCTTCTCAAATTATATTAAAAGATAGATCGTCTGATTTGTGTGTGTGTGTTTGTGCATTCCTTTATATAATATAATTATATATATATATATATATATATCATACAATCATAATATATTTCTAGATAACTTGAAGGAAAGAAGAAAGTTCTGGGAGCTGAAGGAGTCAGAGGACAGGGCGCATTGGTGGTCTAAGTTCACTGACAGAAGGACTTGACCTGTCGTAAGACAGAACACCTAATAATAATAATAATAATAAAATAATAATCATCATATATGTTTGTATATATACATTTAAAAAATTAGCACCACGTCTTACTACCTGTTCAGGTTATACACATATGTACTAATTATGCTAATGAGCTCGGGATGGAGATGGTTGAATTTTGATTAAGTGTACCCGCATTTTCATGGAGGTTGAGTAAAAACCATTTTGGAAAACTCACCCTCAGTAAATCCGACTGGTATTCAAACCCGGATCTGCTTGTCATCAGCATTAATATCAGTAGAGTCTAACACTAGAGTGACGCCTTAGACCCTACGGCCACCAAAGAAGCTCCATACACATATATATATATATATATATACATATATATATACAAAATTATATATCTAATTTTATGTATGTCCCTTTATATCTAGGGGATAAGGGGAGAAGGAAATTTTAAGAAATACTATCAGTTGAGCTGTCTATTCATACTTGTATAGCTATGGAGAATAGTTACAAGAGCTACTGCATCTTGGTGACCTGGTGGTATAAGGGTAAGGTGTCAGACTTCTATGCTGGCGGCCGGGGTTCAATCCTCGGTCCCGGCAAAGATTTATCTGATTACCAAACCCTTCCTTCACCTCTGACAAGACATCTTGTGAATGTGAGGAGTGCCAGGCCTCCACCGTGGTTCGGATTCCACGTTAAACTGTAGGTCCTCCATTTCATCTCGCAATCACCCTACCATTACACATTAGCGTAAGTGCGTATAACCCGAACGGGTAGTAAGACGTGGTGCTAATAATAATAATAATAATAATAATAATAATACTGCATCTTTTTGAAGCGCTGGTGTCAACATTGATATCTTGGAAATTGATAGTCCCTTCTTTAATTGCCTTGAACTGATAGTTTAGATACGAAGTAAACATGTGTTTGCTGTGCGTTTATTTTTAATTTAGCAGACAAACACAAGATAGTCCTAGTATGCTGAAAATACTTTCGGTACCATTATATTGTTCTTCCCTTCGAGGGGAAAAGGGAGGCATGAGTTACAGGAATGTGATTACTCCTCTATATCCCCCCCCTCTCTCTCTCTCTCTCTCAATAGTTAACTTCAAATCAAAGAATCAATGGTCACGTGACGCTCACGTGTCTCCACGTCACTCTGATTAGTAGAAGGTCTGTCCTGTCACCTCTCTCCTGCTCTCATACAGATCCTCCGTAAGAATAACTTTTGAGAACATTTTTAAAATAATGTAGAATGTTCAATATCGATTAAAGGTTGTTAATTTATTTTAAATCAGCCAAAATGTTTGTAAAACTAGTGGATCGTTGCAGATTATATATAATGAAGCTTCACTCGACTTTTATATTTAAAGGTTTACTCTTAAAAGGCTATCAAATTGCCATAGATTTGGAGCTTTCAGTGATTAATTTCAATCTAGACTTATATTTTCCCCCTTCACACCACGATGAGAACTTTAAAATTAACCCCCCCTCACCCCCCGCCCCGATCTTTATGTATATCTTAACTCTAACAATTGTGTGGAGTTGAAACTAAATTACCAGGGGTAAATAATTAAAGATATTTAAAAGTAGAAGGAAAAGTAGCAATGCAAACAAAATTAAATATTTTCAACCTACTATCACGGGTGTTTTGTACATATAAATGCTTACTATAATCTTTCTCTTTTGCACTATATCACTTAATTAATAATTAAGTTGCTATTATTTTTAACCAAAGAAAAATATTTTATTCGCGGATGCACAGCCATAAGCTAATCAAGATTTCCATGATGATGTACACAAAGAATTAGCTTACAGGAGAATTACTGTCTTTAGCAACATATAAGCTGGAAATTCACAAGGTAAATTGGATTTTCGTCGGAAGCAACTAAGCTTTACCGACATCCGAAACCCTTTACCTTTAAAATGAGTTGTTCGTTTGTCAATATTGATTTAACCATTTTCTCAAAATTTCAGTTATCCGGAAATGGGCTTATAAAATATCAAAAATAACAGCTAACTAACACATATCTTGGCATGTAAATAGATTAAAATAACGTAACAAACTTTCAAATAATGTTATATCTATGGTGAAATGGCTGAGGACTGTTAGTTAGGTAAAAGAGAGGTAAGCTAATTAAATAAAAATATACCAAATACAACGATTATTCCTTAACCAATTTACTAGATGGATTTCCTATAGAAGCAAACCAAAAGTAAACGTAAAGTAGGTATGGTCCATCTGCTTCGGTGATCGATTGGTCTAAACTGCAGGGATGTGCAAACTGTATCCCGTGGGCCAAATCCAGCATACAGGTGTGTTCAATCCGGTACACGAGATGAATAATTTAAATGTATTGCGTTGTGAAGCATGCTTTTTTTTAAACACAACAAAACTGTATTTTTATTGGACCATGGCAAAACCAACATTTGCAGATATAGCAAATCATGCCCAAAAGTATACGACAATGTTTTCATCCCCGATGTTAATGCAAACAATTGTTTTCAACCATGACACTTAGGCCTAATAAAGGTGATGTTATAAACCAACTTACTGATGAAACATGTCTTCTCACCTCCTCACAGTTTCACTCATCTCACACAGAGGTGATGTTATAAAACCAACTTATGATGAAACATGTCTTCTCACCTCCTCACAGTTTCACTCATCTCACACAGAGGTGATGTTATATACCAACTAACTGATGAAACATATCTTCTCACCTCCTCACAGTTTCACTCATCTCACACCCCATCAGATAAATATCCTGAACAATATTACAAACGTATTAAGTCACTAATGTGTTTAAGATTGGTTATCATTCTCTACGTATTTAAACTAATTCGTGTCAGTCTATTATGTGTGTTACTATTTTTTTTAATTAATTTTGGAGAAAAATGAATAAATAAATGTATCTGGCCCACCAAACTATTTTTCAGTTGACCCTCTTGTAATTAAATTTGGACAGTTCTATTCTAAAGCTTCACACTCCCAATAGTCTGGACTACTTATAACGGGGAGTTAAATGTTCAAATCCCGGTTATGTACTAAAGACGGTTTTCCCTTAGTGGGTTATCACTCTTCCTTCGTGCAACTTAAGGTACATGTTCCTACGAAAAATGCCACCTCCTGCTCCAATAGTATAATTAATATAAACGCGTACAGCACGAAATGGTAGTGAGACTCGGTGATAAATAAATATGTTCCATTTTGAGAGGTAAGAGTTGAATCCTGACCAGCCGCTTGGAAGTCAGGTTTTCCAATAGGTACCGTGTTCAGCCGTTGATGGCGCTAGTGAAAACTTGTCAAGTGCCGACGTGACAAAACTGTGAATCTTCCAAGTATTAAAGATAATAGCAAACATTGAAACATATTTCATACATAGAATAATAACTAAATGTGGTTTTTGAAAAGTTTATCCTGGTTATTATTCTAATCAATCATTTAAGAAGGGGCTCGGCTTACGTTAGAGATGTAAAATCTACTTTTATAGACTCTAAACTTGTAAGGCAGACCTGTGTAGGTTTAACACCTTACTAAGTTAAAACTAGGCTCATATTAAACCATGATTTAAAAATTAGCAATAATAAAACTGGAGGTTAACCAGTCATTATTTATCAAAAATACAAGACACGATAATGAAATATCTAATCGACATGGCGACCAGAATATTTCCTGTAGGGACTACAAAGGTTAATGTGTACCGAATTTAGTTTAATATAAAACCAAATCGAAATTTTTTTGGCCCAATTCTTGGTGTTATTTGTATTTGAGAAAGAGTCAGGATACATTAAAATATAATGATAGATCTACTTATTTATTTCTATTAGCTGTTTTAACCTCTTTTTTTTTAGTTTTTTTATTCCACTCAGGTACCCCCCAAGAAAATTGTAAAATATTACGTATTTCTTAGAGTTTTTATATTGAGTTAGACATCTTACATTACAACTATTATTTTCTTCCCTGACTGATTCATTGTATTAAAAATAATATAGTAAAACAAAGTTTAAGCTTGTGTGTGAAATCAATTGACATCACTTATCTTTGTATATAAGCATTTGTCTTAACTATTGTGCTGCAAGTTTCGGACTAAGCCGGATCAACTGGTCTGGTTTTACAAACCGTTTAGATCATCTTGTCTAGCATCTTTAGATGTGTTAAATTAAAATGTTGATAGTTAAGCTACAACCAAAATATCTCACCTATAAATGAAATAATTTAAAAAGTTCTATACAATTTTTAGGGGTATTTTTAAAGTCCCAAGCTCCCATTTAAATCAAAGAAAGGTTTTATTATTATTAGAAAGTAAAGAAGTAAGGTCCGCTGTGGTCCAGTGGTCATATACTAGCCCTCCTGTCTGTGACACGAGAAGGGGGGGTATGGGGGGGGGCGGTGGAGCCAGTGAGGCGTGGGATGACCAGGGGGTCGGGAGGGAAGGTGAACGGGTGTGTATAATCTGAGGAAGAGGGGGTGCATTTTATCATCCACCCTCCAGGGGCCAGGCCGTCAACTATTAATTACAGCTCTGAATTTCAGCCTCCTCCCTCATTTTAAGTGTCTCTAGCGATAACCCCCTTGAGGGGATGCAAATTTACACACAGAGCAGGGACTTCATCCGCTCTCTAAATAAAAAAAAATTAATAGAATAAATCAGACAAATTATTAGTGAAATTATTAAATAGAGCAAGATGAAAAAAATATAAAGGACGCAAATAACTGCTAAAATATCTAAATAAATAACTTCAAACGGTAAAATAAATAAATTCTTTAGACAACCTCTGCAATTTTAAAACAAAAGAATGTAATGAAAGAAGGAATACCGTATAAAATGTGTGAGAATATTTTCACGCTACAGCAATATTTTGCTTGTTTTATAAGAATGTTGTTGGTATTTTTTAATTATTTTATTCAAACATAGCATTAGAATTGAATTAACAAAAGCATGTTTTATTCTAACAATAGTCAACACTAACCAAGATATCCTATATTGATTAATCGAAGTATTTGTTTAAACAAATAATTAGCGAAGTAAGAACCTTTTTTTTAAAATTGGTTTAAGTGTAGAAATATTTCAAATATCATCTTAAGAAAAGATTAAATGCGATTATTTCTCTATTGTTTGATAAACTAATTAAAGTGAGATTAAATCATTCTAACAACAAGAATTAAACTTAAGAAACGTTTTGTTTATTATGTTTAACTAATAAATAAATTAATAAAATAATCAGATTGAAGTTGTATATCTGAATTTAATGTATGATGTCTTCATGTAGTTAAAAGTAAAATATTACTTATATTACATTAGTGATGTCAAAGACTTTGTAGAATATGACGCTATATTTTGGTGAATATTGGAAATATTTCCATAACCATACTTAATCTACAGGTGATGCGAAAATAATGTCGAAACTATATATTATTTTTCAAATGTGCTATATATTCAAATAATCGCTCCGAACCGGCGATTTTATCACAACGTGACCCACATCGATGCGATGATTGAATAGCTTTAAAGCGTCACTCTCTTACTAGACCAGATTAAAGGCGGCAGGGAGATCAAGGTTCGAATCCTGGCTGAGGATAAGTTTTCCTAAATGTTTTTCCACGCTTCCTTCAAAAAGCCCCGTGGTTTAGTGGTCTGTGCACCTGGCTACGAATCTAAGGGACCTGGGTTTGATTATCGGCTGGTACCTTGGGTATTTTTCCTTAAAGGGGATTGATATAAAGGGGGAGCAGGATTTGATTAGTTAGGTTGTCGTTAGGTTAATACTCACATCGGCTCCACGACCTAATAATCACTATCATCACATCATCTCATCATCTCATATAAGATAAGGTGTATTATTATTATTATTATTAGCACCGCGTCTTACTACCCATTCAGGTTATACGCACTTACGCTAATGTGTAATGGTAGGGTGATTGTGAGATGAAATGGAGGACCTACAGTTTAACGTGGAATCCGAACCACGGTGGAGGCCTGGCATTCCCCACATTCACAATATGTCTTGTCAGAGGTGAAGAAAGGGTTTGGTAATCAGATAAATTTATGCCGGGACCGGGGATTGAACCCCGGCCGCCAGCATAGAAGTCTGACACCTTACCCCTAGACCGCCAGGTCACCAAAATAAGGTGTAATAAAGTGAACTGGATATAACTAGCTGAAGATAGAGATAGGTGGCGTATTTTTTTAAGTGTGGCAATGAACTTTCAAGTTCCTAATTTTATTCTGCTTACTCTGCTTATTCTGGTAAGCAAGTAAGTCAGTATCTATGTATTGTATTTTTTTCACTTAATGTTCTACTGTCAATGTTTTTACTTTGCGTTATTGAAATTAATTCTGTTTAAGACACTAACTTTGACCATTTAATATATTTTTCTCCTTTATGATGTGTACATTATTAAAAGTGGTTAAAATTTTATTTGAGTCATTTATTTATATTTCTTAATATTTAACAATTTTTCTTAAATACCCAATAAAATAATAAAATTCAGCTGGTCCTTGAACGCTACATTGGTTGGAAAAGTTTCATAATCTCTGGTGTAGAAGGAGTCGCAACATTTGAAAATGTAATATCAACTCTAAAAGTATTAAGATTTAAAATAATTACAAGAGGTAGATAAATGGTAGCACTACTGACTCTTTTTACACAAATATTGAAAATAATAATACAAAATGAGCAAAGAACCCATCCCATCATTGATCAACTGGGATATTAGAATGCAAGATTGCACACAAACGAGAAAATGCATCTAAGCGCGGTTTTCTGCATCGTTAACTTAACAATGGTGAAATCTGGATCAACTTAGTGGTTCTTTCATCCTAAAATATGTATGTTTAAATTTTATTGCATTGTTTTGAAAATATGGTCAAATGGTTTTACTGGTCTCAATTTTACTGTTTCCTAAAGAAAAATACAGAACGTACGGTACGAACTGCATTTCTTATCTAGATTAGGTTTTAACCGCGGACAAAAATTTTACACCTGGGTTTAGAAACAGCATAGAACTACTAACAACCCGTCATTTTTTATTTTATTTTCACTGATGCATGAATTGGAATTACTCTTCAAGATTAATTTTAGTAATTTGACAAAAAAGAAGAAAAAAAAAGGAAATTTTTCATTAAATTTTGACCACCTCGTTACTCATCCCGGCTATATTCCTCGATCCCTGAAATAACAACCAATGAATTATACTGACACACACAAAGCCTCAAACATAGTTTCGAGTTTTATTTAAAACGAGAGGGGATTAAATGAAACAGTTTCATTGATCTCAAACGAATGTAACTTGTGTAATACAGTACTTTGAGTTTATTTTCAAACCTCTCAATTAGGGAACATAAAGAGGATATAAGTGGGTTAGGTCTAAAACCGTGCATGTATCAAGAGAAGAAGAATTTAAAGTGTTGTATCAACAAACTACGGGCGATACGTACACTGAAAATGTTTCCATGGCACAATTAGTTTGTCCTTCATAGATAATGGATTATTGAAAGCTTGGCACAAATTGTGTTCATTACTAGTTATTAATTTAATTTCAGCTTTGTTTTAAATGGTTATTTATGCGTGTTTTACGCGTATAAGACTTTTGAAAATTGGTCTAATTTTGAACAAATTTGATGAACCGTATCGGTTTTCACACCTTCTCGAAAGACTTGTGTGGTCTAGCGGTAACGGGGATATCTAGGATCGTATCTTGACTGGGTACATCTGGTGTTGTTTTCAAAGTAAATGATTCATTGCTTTGATTTTTCAATCCTCGCTCTACCATGATGTGGCTGCACTTTCTCTAAACAACCCTTCGCATGCATAACCATTAAATAATCCGTTAACAACCCTTATGCTAAGCGTTATATTAAAACTATATCAAGCTAGGTATACTTAATACAGTGGATAGTTTCAATACACAGTACACAGGTAACTAGCCATGTTGGGGGATTTGCACTGAATAAAATTATTATTATTATTATTATTATTATTATTATTATTATTATTATTAGCACCGCGTCTTACTACCCGTTCGGGTTATACGCACTTACGCTAATGTGTAATGGTAGGGTGATTGTGAGATGAAATGAAGGAGCTACAGTTTAACGTGGAATCCGAACCACGGTGGAGACCTGGCATTCCTCACATTCACAAGATGTCTTGTCAGAGGTAAAGGAAGGGAATGAATAAAACATTAGTTATGTTAAATTCCCATCTTTGACTTCCTACTCCATCTCCCCTATAGCCAACCTACTTTAAAGCAAGTAGCTAGGCTAAAAGTCAAAATCAGCTTCTTAGAAGCAAAACACTTGGCTAATTAATAAAATTAATCAACAAATGTTGTAGCTACTTTACAAGACAGGGGTGTAGTGCTGAATTCACCCTGACAGTTCTCGAGCAATGAATCTGACAGTTCAACGATAACCGTTTCTATTATTTGTTCTTTTAGTTTCTCGATGCTCTAATTAGGTAGACTGTGGGAAACTCACAAACCAAACGAGTAAAATATAAATACATATTTCTCATGAATTTATGCCTCGAAAATGCATCAAATCATGACTTTAACAATACCCTTTAGAATTATTAATGTTTGTGTGGCTTTATCGGATGATCCGCATATTTACAATAATTTGTTAGTGATAAGAAAGGTAGAGTTTAAAAATAAATTCACCCAGCCAACAGATAAACTATTTATGAATAATAACCTCTTTACATTCGTCCGGAATTCTAATCCCAACCTCACAATCACTTGCATATTAAAATAAGCACAAGTAATGCCCTTGTACAATCGACCAGCACTTTTTGAAATGTAAATGTATGTTTGACAATAATTCATATTGATTCCAATAAAAGGGGATTAAACTAAATTTCATATCCAGGGGAGTGACTATTTAATATGCTATATTTAATTTAGTATTTTACTTTTAATATTGATAAAGTATGCTTTATATGATAGACTTTTATAAATATAAAATGTTATTAAATTAAATACAGACCATTTATTATGAATAATTTTGTTCCGCGTCCAGCCAAATTTTGAACAAAAAAATATGTTTTGTGTTTGTTGCTTTAGGTTAAGTACCCTTAATTTTTGTGTATTCATACTAAACTATTATCAAATCGATTATGAAAATAATATTTTTACATTCTAAATTTGAGTAAAATTAGCATTATCAATTGAGTTTTGAATAAAGTGAACGTTTTGAAAAATGTAAAATAATCTGGACGTCATCTTGATATTTCTGGCTACGTGACAAATAAATTATTACATTTTGGTTTTTCCTCTATAAATTTGTGAAATTTAATCAAATTCGTTATTGGTGTTTTCANTGCTTCGGGTGAAATACTATCATACTTAACGCTTATGCTTATATATTGTTTATATCATACACCCAAAGAGGACCAGATATGTCAAAATACTATATTTGAATAAAATAAACAAAACATTTTATCCGATAGAATAGCGCGTGTTTTCATAAATCATAATAGTTTGGATTCTTTAGATTATGTCTGGGTTCCATATGATTACTTGAACTAAACATTTTATCAGACCACATATATTTAAATTTAATGTAACGTTTATAGAGCTATTCCTTATTATTATGTTGTATATTTGTTTTAGAAAATTGTAAATTAAATTTATTGTTTTGTTCCTTACTTTTCCAAACTTCCTGGGTCTAGGTTATAACTTCAAACTAGAAATGTATATTTTTGGTAAATTCTGTAAAAGTCCTATCGTGTTCTTAATATAGCTTCTGAGTGCAATACAGTCCATTCTTCATAGAAAGGAACTTTGTGGGCAGTAAACACTTATTTGGCCTAAATACGTAACATTTTACTGTATAATTAGGGTTATTTCATAGGTATCGATAGTACATACCAAGAGGGACAACTTCAGATATCATGACTTGATGTATGAATAGGTTAAGTTAGATCCAGTAGTTTTTCTAACTGTCAGAAAATTGAACTGTACTGAATGCGATACATTGAAACGTGTTCAGCACAGTGGTATCCTTTC